>JAHWFP010131452.1:0-24817 GCA_023313725.1 Lithobius niger | reverse complement strand
TCTTAAACGTTTTTGTAACGTCGCGGACGTGTGAGGTTCGCGGAGCTTACGCTTCCGATTTTCTGTTCCTTTAGTTGGAGTGGTGTCTTGCTGAGGGTTAGCATGATGAGGAGGGGTTAGCTTTTGCTGGGGGTGTAGGCAAGGTGCATCGATTTCCGCAGCGTGGTCGGATGGATCGAGATGCAGTTTGGAAATCAGATCGCGGATTTCCTGTTCGGATTCGTTCAATCCTCCATTCTGGATTTCTGCCAAATCCAAGTCGTCGGGCGTGGAGAAAGGCTGAATCGGGTTTCTTGATCGCATGAAGTAAGGCCGACAGTGATTTACGTGTACTCTGACGGTTTTGAAGGGGTCCAGGTAGTGCACTGCTCTCACGATGACTGGGTTGATGAATTCTACTAGTCTGTACGGGCCAACCCAAACTTTCTGCAGTTTACTGGAGATTTCTTCAATCTTCACGAAGGATTTAATTAATAAATAATCGTCTGTCATGAATCTGTAGGGGCGTGCGGTCTTGTTGTAGAAATTCTGGTGACGTTGAGTTGCGATAGCGTTTTGTTGACGTACCACCTCGAACGCTTTTAACAGTTTTGTCTCCAGTCTGACTACTGTGTCGTCGCTGTTGTAAATTTTCCTTGCAGGTTCGAAGATCAAGCTGCTGGGGATCCTGAATTCGACGCCGAAGTGAAGTAGGTGGGGTGACAACAGTGTAGAGCTGTGGGGGGTAGAATTCAAAGCAATGCAGGCTGCTTGTAGGTTGTCATCCCATGAGTGTGGATCATCTGCTACTATCTTCCTTAAAACGGTTTGTACCGAGTTGTTGCAGATCTCTACGCCTCCTCCTGTCCAAGAAGCGTAGGGGGTGAAGTTTATTTGCTTCACGTTGAATAAGTTGCATAATTCTGCACTAACTTTAGAGCAAAATTCGCCTCCGAGGTCAGAGCGGAGCACTCTAGGGGGTGAGAATCGTGCGAAAAGCTTGGTGTATAGCTTCCTAGCTATAGTTTCGGCTCGTTTGTCGGGGATTCCAAAAGCGATGACGTAGCGACTGAAGTCATCCACGAGCGTCATCACGTAGGCGTTATTTTTGTGAGTGGTGTTTAATCTTCCTATCAAATCCATAGACCAACTCTCTCCTGGTCTCTGTAGAGGCTTGTAGGCTCTGAGTGTTGCTTTGTATGGCTTGTTAGGGCGATTATACTGCTGACAGATGAGGCATGTCTTCACGTAGTGATCGATGTCCCTGATCATGGTGGGCCAAAAACAGTGTAATTGAATAAGCTTGAGGGTGCTTTTGGCTGCTCGATGGCCAGCTGCGGGGGAGGAGTGGTAGTCGCGAATACAGAAGTTTACTAGAGCTTCGGGGATGCAAACTTGGGCTATATCTTCTAATCTTCCTTGTGAAGGGTCTTTTAGCCATGTTCTGTATAGCATGCCGTCGAAATCCTTGTAATAAATATTCCTTTTATTACTGGCATCTATGACGTCTGCTGGCTCGCTGTCCTTGATGCTGTGCCAGATTTTTCCAAAATAGTCGTCTGCTTTCTGCTCTGCTACGACGTGGCTTCGTGTCCAGTCAGGGAATTGTGAGTCGAGTACGCAAACTGGTATCTCTACTCGTGATAGAGCATCACTCACTGGTATAAGCTTGCCAGGCCTATGTTGGATTTCGAAGTCGTATTCCCTTAGTCTTGTTAGTATCCTCTCTAGTTTAGGAGATAATCCACTACTGTTGTATAAAAAATACAGTGCCATGTGGTCCGATGCTAAAAAAAAGGATTTACCAAGGAGATAGGTACGAAAAGTTTCACAGGCGTGTACCGCTGCTAAAATTTCCTTTACGGTAGTACTTTCCTTTTTCTCGGCAGGTGTCAAGGTTCTTGAACTATAGGCTAAAGGGTAGGTGATGCCGTCGTGTACCTGTGTGAGGCAGCTGCCGAGGGCTACGTCGCTTCCGTCCGCCTCGACGTAAAAAGGTTTGGAAAAATCTGGGTGGCGAAGAGTTGCTGCGTTTACCATAGCCTTCTTTAGTCCCTTGAAAGCGTCGTCTGCTTCTTTGTCCCATATAAACTTCGCATTCTTCTTGGTGAGCTTGGTAAGGCCCATTGAGTAAGCTGAGAAGGAAGGGATGTGTCGGCGAAAAAATCCGCACATTCCGATGAATCTGCGTATTTCCTTGACGTTTTTAGGCTGTGGGAAAAGTTCCATGGCTTTAATCTTGTCTCTATCTGGCTGTATTCCGTCTTCGTTAACGATAAATCCAAGAAACTTGACTTGTTTTGCAGCGAAAATGCATTTCTCGGGGCTGAGTTTCGTTTTCGATTTCTCCACTAGTGAGAGGGCTTTGCTGACGTGTAGTAGATGTGTTCGGAAATTTGAGGAGCTGAGGAGCACGTCGTCAAGGTAGATTGTACAGTAGGCGCCTAAAATCTCTGCGAAAATCTGCTGGGCGCAGAATTGGAAGTGGGCGGGCGCTACTTTCAAACCCATTGGAAGTTTGGAAAAACAATACACCTTGTTGGTACTCTGGAATGCTGTTTTTTCCATGGCAGACTCAGCTAGCTTCAGCTGAAAAAATCCCATTCGAAAATCTAGCTTGGTGAAGTATTTGGCGCCGTTGAGATTTGCGAGTGCTTCACTGATGATAGGCAGGGGTACTGATACGGATTCGGTAACTGCGTTAAGGCCACGTAGGTCTACGACGACTCTATATCCCTCGGGTCTTCTTTTTATGAGAAGGCATGGGCTGAGCCATGCCGATTTGCATTCTTTAATTACGCCAATGCTGACTAGTTCTTCCAGGTATTTGTCCAAAATTTCCCGTTGATGGAAGGGCACCCTGTAGATTTTCGACCTTACTGGGGCTGATGACCCTGTTTCTATGTTCACTTCATAGTTTTCGTGTGTTCCAAGATCGAATTCATTCTTGCTGAAGGCGTCTTGGTGTGTCTTGAGCATGTCCAAAAATTCTATTCGTTCTTCTTCGTTTAAATCTGGTAGATTGAATTTAAACTTCAAGCTATTCCATTCGTCTTCGGAAAATTTTCTTTGTTCGGTTGTTGTGTCCGCTAGTAGCGTTGAGTGGTCTGACCCTACGCTGTTGATGTCAATGGACTGTGCGCGTTCCTTTGTCTGAGTAGGCCTTGAAGGAAAGGAAAAATCGGATTCGGTTTCGAGACTGGCTTTTGTTGAGTCGGTGTGGCCTCCTTCCGTGTTGGCTATTGTCCCTGTGTATCCTTTTGTCTGAGTGGGCCTTGAAGGGGGAAGTAAGTCGGGTTGGGATCCGGGATTAGATAGGGAAGTGGCTGATCTTTTGTCCGTGGTCTCTTTTGTGCATGCTCTTCCCATTGTTTGAGTAGAGTCTTCGGGAGGGGGATTATCTTTTGTTGTTGGAGATGGCGGATCCTCGTCATTGTTCTCTTCGTCATTGTATTCTATCTCTGCTGTTGTGTAGTGCCCTAAAAGAGCACCTGCCTTTAGAAATTGATCCTCCCCGGATGTGTTAATAGCCATAATCGGAATTAAACCAGTAGGGCTAGTATTAACCAAACATCTGGCGAGAAGGATCGGAATTTCTTTGCATTGTGGTAAAAATATGCCACTTTGCTGTTCAGGATAGGCTTGGTGGAGAACGCCACAAATTTTTGTTTCGCTGTTGTTTGGTAAAACAACATCTTTGTGCAAAGAAACGGGTATCTCAACGTAATATTGTTGAGGTGTCGGATTCCAAATAGATCGTGGATTTTCTGCTGTTTCGTCATCTGAAGAAATATTGATCGTTGCAATATGCTCAGTTGAAACATTATAATTTTCGAAATTAATCAGCTCCTTGTTCTGACCGTAATTTTCCCAAGCATCAAAAGGTGATGGAGACAAATTAAATTTGAGATCCCCTATTTCTAAAATTTGGTCTGAACAATTTAACTTAACCAATTCCGGTTGTTTTGACAAAAAATCGTAACCCAATAAAATGTGGATTTTTCCAAAACTGCCATCGGGAACGACTCTGAACTGCTGGTTTGTGGAAAATCCGCATTTGCTTATTTCAGCGATCACTATTTTTTCTGCTGTTATCTTTTTTCCACCGACACCTATTAAATTTACGGGAGTTACTGTTTTGACTTCGTGACATTTAATTTGTGGGTTTTTCAACAATTCTCGTGCAGTAGACGATTCGATCAACGAAACACCAGCTCCGCTGTCTAAAAGTGCTACTTTACTTAAATTGCCGAAATTAAAGATTAAGTGGGGTCTTGGGTAAGCAGATTTTGAGTTGTAGCCTATACAGTCGACGCGAGCGTGAGTTAGCTCTTCTTTGTCGCTTGCTTCGTCCCTTGGATCTAGTTCTAGAAGTAGGCCAGTAGTATCAATCGCCGCCGCTAGATGGAGTTGAAATGGCGTTGGGCTGCTTGCTAGCTCGGATTTTTCTCGTTGCTCTATTTCCCTTTTTACTTCTCGTTTTTTCCGTTTTTCTTCTGAAATGACTTTTGGGTTTGATGTGCTGTCCCAATAAATAAGACAGATTGTTGGTGATGTTACGGATGGAATTAAAGGAATGCGTAGCTTCCATTCTTGCTGGTTATTGTCGGAAATCTTGATTGCTTCGCCGGAGTGAATTAAATGTGATTTACGTTCGTTGGTGTCCGACGTGCTTCGGAATTCGACTGTCCTGTCGTCTCCGATTAATTCCAAAACGATGGGGTTGTTTGATCTTGATAAATTTAGTTCCGAGTGGAAATTTGTAGAGTCGATGCCGTCTTCGAATAGTGTTAACATGACTGAGTCGCATGTTAGCTTGAAGGTCTTGTTAATTTTGTTGAGTAGCTCCGAAAAATTTGGTGTGAGGTGCGAGTTGAGATTTAAAGCTGGAGCTACGTATTTATCGGGGATAGCACCGAAATACGAAGCTAGTCTTGGCAGTGTCAGTGTCCTGTCTTTTAATGCAAGTTTTTGTTGATGCCAGTCGACTTTAGAATAAAGATCAAGGAGTAAACCTGCAGCGTTGATTGTTGAATGGATTTTCTTGCTGTTGAATAATTTGTTAGTTTGTTCTCTAGGCGTGGGGGTGGGGGTGGATGATGGAATTTCAGGATTTATGGTACTAGTTGCGTTGATCGGAATTTTTTTCGTGCTGCTGTACCCTGCTAACTCAAAAAACCTGTTACTTTTTGAGCTAACATCTAGTTTTTTGACTGCTGGGTTGTTGAATTGCGTGGTTGGACGAAGTTTGCGTCGTTACCGCCGTGGTTGTTGTTGTTGTTGCGGCGTTTGTAGGTGCTTAAGTTGAGTTGGGAATTATCCCTAGTTCCCTGGTTGTAGCTGCGTTGTTGGTTTTGGTTTTCTCTCTGTTGTTTGTAGCTGCCTTGGCCGCTTCTTCCGGGGATTGGTTTTCCTAGTTTTTCTAGTCTTCGTGCGTTTGCCTGTCGTACTAATTCTAGGTGGTTGTCCTTAGTCCTACAATTTTTGCTTATATGGTTTTGGCCGTAGCATTTGAAGCACGAGCGTGTTTCTTTCTTTTCTGGCTGGAAAGCGTCGACTCTTGCTTCATTTACCGTTTTCCTTAGCTTGAGGTTGTTTACTTCCCTTCTTTTTTGTTCTAGCTCTTGCATGATCTTGGCCAATTCGTCTGATGCTACGGTTACAGTCTTGTCGGAAGGGGAAGCTGCTGCTGCTGTGTTGTTTTGTTGCTTGGCTGGATTTTTTCGTGTTGGTTGTGGTGTATCGCCACTTTCCCAGTCTGCGATCTCGGTTTGTCTCTTCAATGTTAGGTTTAACATTTCTTCCCAAGTCTTCGGATTCATAGTGGCTAGATACGTCTCTATCTTCTCTGGCATGGCTGCTTTGAAAGTGCATCTTAATCCTTCGTCTCTTGCTCGTTCTTTTAAAATCTTCTCGATGTCACTTTCACCTGGCTGTGTCATCCAAATCTCCGATGCCATAATTTCTAGCCTATCAGCAAAAGCGTTGACGTCTTCGTCTTCCATCATTCGAGCACGCTGGAATTTATTTCGTGTGGATTCGGCGCCTCCTCCGCCGAAACGTTCGATGAGAGCAGTCTTGAATTCGTTCCATGTAGTTATCCTAGAGATCAGTGGGCTTGTAGCTATGAATCGGGCTGCTCTTCCTACGCATTTATTTGACGCTGCTGCAATTAGCTCGCTGTCCTGGAGGTTAGGATCAATTTTCCTGAGATTGTCTGTTAGCAACAGAAAGGTGAAAATGTCCGTGTTATTTTCACCCGAAAATTTGATTAGGCCCTTCTTTGAAGTTCGGACGTCTTCCCACATTCGTGCTTCACTTCTGTTGGAGTTTCTGTTGCTATTGTTGGGTTGATTTGTGCCTATCTTCTCGACAATCTCCCTCAATGCGTCTACGTGGCTGGTGTTAGCTTCTTGTAGGCCTGTGATGATACGTGACAGATGGCTGTTATCGGAAAATGTTGGGCTAGCTACTACATTAACGTCGTGACGGCGAGGGGTGGGGGAGCGTCTATGCTGGTTTGCCATTCTGTCTAATACTTGGGTTAAAAGTTCTTGAGTTGGGGAGCGGTGACGGTAATTATCCCTAACGTTATCGTGGTAACGTAAATTTCTTGATGAATAGGCTCGATGTTGTGGTGATCTACTTCTGGAGTGGGACCTAAAATTTCTTCTTTCACTATTTGGCGACTCGCTACGTGAACGAAGTGGTGGGGGGTTGTGAATAGGGCTGCTTGAAGCGTTGGCTTCCCTGCTATGCTTAGCTGCTGGCTGTTTATCAGCTGCCGTGCTACGCTGTTTAGCAGGTGCTTTTGGCGCGCGAGTGCGTTGTCTGCTCTGCCGAGGCGGAATCGGCTGCTGGGCGGAAAGAGCAGGTGCATCGGCGGTCTCCAGAACGGAGGGAACAGGTGGAATTTCACCGTGTTGGTCGGGCAAGACTGGGGCGGGTGGAATGACGGCTTGCGCGTCGGCCAGACGACGGGGTTTCACAATAGTTCTACCGCTAGACGAAAGCTTTGGAGCCTTCCTATTTTTAGAAATCGTCTTTTTGCTTTTGCTAGCTGTAGTTGACTTTTTGTGACTAGGCATGGTTATTATGACCTGTGAATCAATCTAGTTTTAACTGGGGATTTTTTTTTTTTTCTTATTTAGGGTAGCCTACTTGCCCTACGTTTTCTTTCTTTTCTCTTATTTGGGTAGCCTACTTGCTCTACTTTTTTTTTTCCTATTTAATCTGAAAAATCGCTTCTTTGCTCAATAATAACTGTAACGTGCTGCCGCTTTCTTAATGATTAGGCGTGGGTATTGTTCGAATTATCACTTCGACACCATTGTAAATCTCTCGTAATATCTTCTATTGTAAGATCTTACGGAGACACAGTGGTACGATAATAATAATCGTACCGTCGGCACAAATGCTAATAATCTAACAACAGCACATAAAGCAATAAATGAGCAAAGTAAGGGAGTCCACACAAGTTCTATGATCCGAAAGCTATTTATTCAGTTAGTTATGTTTAGGGTTATCCCTCCCTTTAAATCAGTTAAACTTCGTAATATTAAATTAAAGCACTCCTAAAATAATCGGACCAAGGGGAAATAAGAGAAAGGGAGCTCTTTAAGAGATGCGCCCTTTCTTAACTCTGAACCGGACTTAGGCTCTAAAGGAGGGAAGCTCCTTCAAAATTCGGCTAAGTCCGATCGTAAAAATTACTTAACTCAGAATAATTCCGGCTGGGAATCCTGGGGTGGTCGGCTCAGAGACGGGTGGCTTTTTTTGGTCCAAAATCGTCGGGAGAGAGAGTGAAAAAGGCCAGGGAGGTCGTTTATAAAGGGGACCCGTATCCTGGTCTTTTGTATTGCTGAAGATGCGCAATTGGATGCTGCGGTAGCAGGGAGAGCTGATTGGCTCTGGAGCCGGACCACTGATGTCTACTGAGTATCTGGATAGGGCCACATGTGGTAGCTATTACAGGTGCATGAGGCAGAGGCCAAGTGCACTGAATGTCGTCTGCTAAGCTAAAGCTAATGTTATTCTGATAATAATAAATGGACGTTGTAAGACTGTTGCTGTTAATAAGTTAATGTTATATTGGTAAGAAGTATCGGTTGTGTAACGTTAGTTACCGATACCGATACAGCTTACCGAAACCGATATTTATATCGGAAAAGTACTAATTCTTAAAATAATTACACCGTGACCAGGGCTCCATTCAACCGAAATTCACTCGGCCATAGACAATGGAGAGGGAAGACAAATCATACACTCACAAGGCTCAATAAAAGAGAAATAAATAGAAATAAATTGCTGGAAATAATATTAAGGAAAATTGGAAATTAGCCAATAGTGAAAATCATCCACTAGAAATAACGTAGTTCAGTAAGCCCTTTTATGATTTTTGCTGTTGGCTATTTCCAATTTTCCTTAATATTATTTTCAGCGATTTGTTTCTATTTATTTCTCCTTTATTGAGCCTTGTGAGTGTATGATTTGTCTTCCCTCTCCATGGTCTATGGCCGAGTGAATTTCGGTCGAATAGAGCCCTGGTCACGGTTGTGGCCTTAATAACTGGTTCAGTGAGTTATCTTTATGCAAGTGGAGGATGTGGTCATAGCGATTAAGGTGCTATGCAAGTGATCTGGGGGCAAACTGGGTAGCCGGTTTGCATCTGGGTCATGCAACTCCGACGAAACGTAAGTGCATAAAGATAGCTTACTGAACCACCTTTATTTCTAGTGTATGATTTACGCTGTTAGCTAATTTCCAATTTTCCTTAATTTTATTTCCAGCGATTTATTTCTATTTAATGCACGGTGGTGACGTCACGCTAATACATCCCATGCTAAAAGTGTAGTCGTTATATATGGTTAATGTGAAAACCCACACACGTCACAGTAGGTTACTTTTGATAACCCACACTTTTTTGATCATCAAACACTTTTTACGCGGGTCTACACAACCCCTGCTCCACCATGTGACATATGACCCGCCTTTGTAAAATTACCGTACACAACACAAATGCAACCAGCATAAACAGGCACATTTACAACCTACGATATTTTAGCCTAACACGGAATAAAATAGCACATTTTATACACTCATCTTATGTAAACTATTAAAGTAGAAAAAAATACAGTTTTACCTTAAACACAAACATCGGTATTACGCAGCGTCTCTCCCCTTCGCTCGGCCTTCATACACAGGAAGCTTCCAACCCCGTTTCTAAACCGGAACTTCCGTTCAGGAATTTACATAAGTCGCATGTAAAAAAAACTTTAATCCTTGAAACAAATCTTTAAAAAACTCGAATAACACGATAAAATTAGCTCGACGCCACACCTTAGTATTAAAACACATATCAATGAGGTATAGCCGATTTACCGCGGATATTCGCTCGTCTGCTCGAGAGGGCTAGTCCAATCTCGGGCGTGGAGGGAATCAGCACTCGTACTTGCAGCGCTCGTGAGAGTTCCCTCCACGTCCTCGATTGGACTAGCCGTTTCTTGCAGACGTGCGAATATCCGCGGTAAATCGGCTACACCTCACGGATATCACTTACTTATTTATGATTAGTGCATAGTATATGCCGTAATGGAAAATGAAACGCTGTCCAAAATGGAAGGCATTGTTCAGTTTGTGCGAAAAGCATTGAATTTAGTACGGATGCACATGAAGGTTAACATTAAAAAAAACTATGATAGCAAGTTCAAAACGCCCCCGAGGAAGGAGTGACATAATCCCCCACAAAAGTTATCTGGCTGTAACTCCTTCACCGTCAATAAATCAAAGGCATAATGTAAAAGCAAAAAAGTTCAGTACACAATTCAGGACAGGAAGGGTGATATGCATCTTTTACGTAAACGCAACATTTGAACCACAAAATCGTATTTTCACCCATAATTCGCACGAACGCTCCTCTTCTCAGTTGGTTGTGATAGTGCGTTTCGTGTTATTTCGAATCCTCTAATAGCCCGAAATGAACATGCTTACATTTTCTAAAAGGGAGGGAATCTGTCCTTGCCATCAATCCTAACCAAAATTGTTTAACTTATATAGTCCTACACCCAATTACAGGTGAAGACGTATGGCCTTGCACAAAAAGTGTATGGTGATTTCCAAATGCAAAGTGTTCTTGCTAGCCGTCTAACTGCCCGAAATGAAAACGCTTAGGATTTTCTGAAAGTTAGGGATCTATTCTTTCCATCAATCTTCATCAAAGTTGTTTATCTTAGATACAAATACAAATACGAGCATTAGAATGGCACTTTGGAAATGAAACTAGCAGTTACACCAATTACACCCCTTTTAAACAGGCGTAGGACGGTTCCTATCTAGGCTAAACAATTTTGGCTACGATTGATGGAAAGAATAGATCCCACCATTCAGAAAAACCTAAACATGTTGATTTCGGCCAATTAGAGGGCTAGCAATAACACTTTGAATTCGAAAATCACCATAAACTTTTGCTGGTACACCATTACCTCTTCACTTCTTAGCCCTTACCTAAGTTAAAGAGTTTTGGTTCGGATTGATGGAAAGAACAGATTTCCACCTTTCAGGAAATCTAAACATGTCTATTTCTGACTATTAGAGGATTCGCAAGAGCACGGAAATCACTACAACAACCTAGTGAAAAGAGGAGCATTTAAGCGAATTAACTTTGATATTACGATTTTGTGGTTGCATTTACGTAAAAAGAATGTATAGCACCTTTCCTGCCCACAATTGTGTGCTGAACGTTTTTGCTTCACATTATTCTTTTGATTTATTGACTGTTAAGGACTTACAGCCAAATAACCTTTTTGAGGGACTTAAGCTCCCAGGGGTGGGGGGGGTGAACTTGCTATCATAGCTTTTTTCCCCAGTTAGCCTTCATGTGTATCCGTACCAAATTCAATGCTTTTCACACAAAGTGAACAATGCCTTCAATGTTGGGCAGTATTATTTCCATTACGGCATATACTGTGCACTAATGATTCATTAGTACCACTTCCGGTAGGTATTTCCCTTTGTGTTTGGTATCATTGGAAAGGATATTTCAAGAGAAACAATAAAGGCACGGGTGTAATTTCGCTAACTGTGAAAGGGAATTCAAATTGTCATAGTCAGACATCAATGAAAAAATAGCGTTTTTTCACTAATACATTAGTACCACTTCCAGTAGTTACTTCCGGTTATGTTTGGTATCATTGGAAAGGAAATTTCAAGAGGAACAATAAAATTGGGGATATAATTTTGCTAACTGTGAAAGGGAATTCAGTATTTCAATAAATAACAGTGAAAGTGTCAAATTTGTGCGCCACTTTGAAAAAACGGCAGCTTTCCACCAAAAATATTTTGGTAGACTCTTGGTATGTTATATATGACAGTTTTCAAGAGCGAATGCAGTTGATTTCATCTTTGTACTCATTACTTCTAGGTAAAATCGTAAATATAGGCGCCTTATTGTCGTGGATGATGACACCCATATTTCAGTGCAACTTTTATGCGTGGTCCCTTGAGTGGAATCTCTCCTTGGCTGAACACAGATGTAAGGTTTTTCATTTGGGAGGAAATAAGTTTTCCATGGACTACTTTCTGTCAGGCTACAACGGACTGAGGGACCATTGTGAGGGACCTGATCATTAAGGTGGAGTGAAAAACACCTTTTCCGGAATTCTTAATACCTTGAGTATGGAAAAGTTGCTTTTTTCACACACGAAATTTCATCACTGTGAGGTGACGTCTTGAATTTTTGCAAGGGGCTTCAATTTTTAACATTAGCAAAATATTTTTTTAAAGAAAAAAGTAATTGACTGCTTTAAAATTTAAATTTACCATTACCTCATTTGATGCTCACAGAGAAGATGGAAGGTAACCATAATTGCAAGAATTTTTTTTCTTGCTCACTAATGTGCATTATATAGTTATGAGCCAAAATTGGCTGAAATGATAGCTTTCGTCATTTTCGTTGTCAAACTATATCCAAATTTTTTAACAAAAGTAAATAACTTTATTGTATATTTGTAACCGGTGTGGAAAGGACCACGTTGGCCTTAAAAACCAACCAACATTAAACGTGAGGAGAGTTAATGATGAGGAACGGTGCCAAAAGACCCGTATTTGGGGGTAATTAGTAGTAAAAAAAAACAAAAAACACTGAAATATTTGCATAAATTTTGAAAGGTTACAGTTCCGCAGGGAACGCTTAAAGACATGAAGGCTTTGAGCACCCATAACCTGATCAGGAAGGCAGTTCCAGGGATATATTACCCGGTTTGCAAAGAAAACTTGCGACAGTTTTTATTTGCCCCATTTTTTGCAAGTTTCAAAAACTGGCCGCGAGTCTTTTCCCCTAATCGTATTGTGTCGCATTTAAAGATGGTTCTTGACAGCATGAAAATAGAGAACGTTAAAATTAACTTTTGAAGCAGTGAAATATTATTTTCATTGCCGACGAATAAACTATACATTACCTATTTTTATAGCGATTCCCTCCTGTTGAGTTATTATTCCCCTAGAAGCTTGAAAGTTGGCTTCCCAGCCGGGCTTCTACTGTGCATGCAGAAGAATGGGCTGGCTATATAAACTCGGTGCAGCCGTCCGATGGCATCATTTCTCCTAAGGCGCTCACGTCAACGTGATCGCCTTGAGCTCCGTCCTCTCCTCGTCAGCCCGGTCCTTCGGATCAGCGATCCTTATCATCTCTACGATCCACCTTCGTCCGCTCCCGCAGGATGTCATCTGAGATCCTACTGGTTGAGGCTCCTTTCCCTGCCATTCCTTCTACTGTCCTTGGATCTGCAGGCCGTAGGGCCACCCCGTCCTCCCCTATGATCAGGATAATTCCTCCCACCACAGTAACACGTCATTGGTCTGGACGCATCCCTACTCACCGATCCTCTGCTGTTTAACAGCCATGCATTCCGCCTTCCGCTACCTTCCCAGCGTTAATTACCTCATTTCCTTCTAAAGAAACCAGGGGTGCCTTTCGTAGAGGCCGATCCGCCTCAGGTCGTGTCCCATGCAGCTCGCAGGCGCCATCCTCTTGTCACTTATCTTATTCAACAGCCATCCCTCGATCCTCGGACGTGCGCTCCGCCATCTGCCTCCGACCTTACCTTCACTAGCCTTCGCTGTTCCTCTTGGATCATCAAGCCAGCCTTCACCTACCTTTCATCCACCACACTCCATCCGCCTGCCCGTTCCCTTTACAACTTTCAACGACGTTTCTGCGTTCCTGTCCTTTCACCAGCATGGTCGTCCTCTCTGGACAATACACTAGGACACAATCCACCTCCACCTCATTCACCTGTTTAGTTGACCTACTTTGTGAAGAGCTGCCAGCTTCTCCCAATTTTGATATCCACTACAATATTCTAGAACATCAGTCGCCAGACTTCTTACCTCTTTCACGTACCCACCGTTCCTTCACTCCCGTAAAATAGCAATCCCAGGAATCACTGCCCTGACACCACAGGAAATATTGGGACAACATGTGCCCATCAGCACATCCTCCGTTACCGTCTCTCACTCTCGCAATTTCTCCTGTACGTCCGCCATTACTCCACCTCACGATCCGCTTCATCTAGGAGACTCTCACAGGTCGTGATCCTCCTCACTGAAGCACTTTCAGTCCGTTCCTTTCCTTCTTTTCAAAAAAAAGGAAGCAGAAGAGAAAAAGACAATAAAAACAGACAACAACGCACAATTAATCCAAACCTTGAGGTTTGTAGAACTACAAGGATGCCGTTCATAACCAGTAGGACTTGTTCCATCTAGGATCCCCGCCAAGCAATGCTCTGCCACTTTCTATCTTCGATCCGCCTCCATCGTTTCCCATCCGCATTTACCACACCACTATCCTTCGTTGGTCCTTGTTGCCTCAAGTTTTTCGTTCTGCTTCCATCCCGTTATTGGTCGGCCTATGCCACCTGCCATCCTTCAATCACTACCAGAGTTACTCCACATCATCTGTTTACAGTATTGGCGGAACACCCGTCGACCACCGCCTTCCGGACCGTCTTCGTCCTCTGTCAGTTGTGAAGAACACCCATTCCTCTTCATTTTTTCTAGTCAGCCTTCATAATTAAAAAAAAATCACAAATAAAAAAAAACAGCAAACGGCCGTCACCAGTCCCAACTCCTCGATTACTATACAAAGACTCAGGGTGAAAATGGAGGGGGAAGGTACAAGGAGATTCCATCGCATCAGCCCTGGCTTCGTCTGCAATCCCATTCATACGAGGTACCATGACACATGTAACAAGCCCCTACCTGAGACGCTGCTTGCGCTCCGTCCGCTCCACAATGTTGCATCCACAGGCCATACTATGTTTACAGGTTCCACCACCAGATGTCACCTCTGTCGTCCGCCTCGCTTTTTTAATTCGCGGACGCAACGTTTTTCTTGTGTCCTCTCTACCGCACGAACATGTACGACTCTTTGTCTGAAGATCCTGTCCCTTGTAGCAACTCAACACCCCCAAAGGATGATGCACCGACGAACGAAATTAAAGTTCCTTCTCCAACAGCATGTAAATGCTTAGGTTTTGCTGGCAAATCTGCTGCATTCCACTCCGATCCACATCCCTGCTGCCAATGGCACAGGCAGTATAACGAACTAAATCGGAACTGCTGTGTTTGTGTCGGCATTTCGCCACACCGCTGGACACTCATCCGCAAGAGACTACATCAGTCATGACAAAGGATGCTACGAGCAGCTCGTAAGCAGGAGGAACAGAAAAACCCTTCCCAGACTCAACCTTTAACTACGGCCGATCCCTTGTCTTAAAAAAACCCAAACGTGCTGCTCCCCGTCCGCTGCTTCCCGTCCATCCTCACAAACGACCTGCTCTCCCGGCTACAGAGTCAATCCCCGCGATTGCCGGTACGTCCGGGGTAAGGCCCACGGCAAGGCTCAAATTTGCTCAATGTCGTCTTGATCCTACCAAAGCACCATCCTCAACTTTACAATCACCACTGTCCTCTCAGAAGCCGCGTCCTTTGTCGTTATCCACTCCCTTCCGTGTTCAGCTTTCTGCTCAACATTTTCAAGTGTACTCCCCATCTAGTGTGGTGTCCCCTTCACGTCCGACTCCATTCCCAACGTTTGCAGTGATCCTCTCTGCCATCACATGAGGCCTACAACTCTCAGCCAGGAAACAAGAAAACCTCGACTTTAACTTGCGGTTCCTCAACAACTACCTCGACGGGTTCAAGACTGAACTCAACACTCTCCGATCCGCACAATCTGCAACATCGGCCCTTCACGAAACAGCTGCAGAAGCAGAGGCTCTGCGATCCGAAAACAATCTCCTGCGTGCTTCGAACATTGCTTATTCCAACGAACTCGAGCTCGTTAACCAACGATACCGATCCCTACGTATTAATTACGCATTACTACGTGAGCGTAATGCGTGGGTGTCCTTGATCCCTGCCTCTCCTCCAATAGAGCCTACTACTGTGCGCGCTCCCGCACCCGACGTCTCAGGCTTGCTCCGTTCTCCGCTCCTACTCAGCCTTTGCTGCATCTGCCTCTGTATCTACGTCCGCCTCTCCACCGTTCCTACAGGTCCATCAAGACGCTCCATCTCTATTGCCGTCTCCACTAAGAGACCCTTCAGCCACGTCTTGTGGATACCACACTGCGGACAACGATCCTCCTACAGTGGTCCCCACCTCTCCAATATCGCTCTGGCAGGACGCTCTCACCACCGGTCAATTTCACAAAATTTCCTCATATACGTTTGGCAGTATGACAATGCACCAAGTTTCGTTCGTGTTTACCATGGCATCACTCCGACCTCATCATCCTCTACAGACTTCATGCAGTGATTCACCCGTCGAAACAAGGCTTCGGGTGTCTCTCTAAGATTTCGTGTTCTCCCTTCATAACTCTCTAGTGCTCAAACATTCAAAATTTCATTAACTGCCTTTCAATCTTTCGGTGAGATTCCTGCTTCATCCGCCTTTCATCCTAAGACGGTTCAATCATGATCCTCGCCAGCCTCTTCAGTGAAAACTTTTTTTCCATCTATTCCCCACCTGGGGACAAAACATTCAGCTCTGATGGTCCTGCTTCATCCGCCTCTCGTCCGCAGACGGTGCAATCACGATCATTGCCGTTCTTTTAATTTGGACTTTCCTTCCACTTGCCTCCCTTCGGGGACAAAACATGTTCACGATCCTCCCTTGATACTCTACTACAAAAAAGGGGGGGGGCGGAGTACAGACAGACTCCCTAGTGAAAGAAGTAACTTGCTCACCAGACTTTTCGGCTACTTAACCTTTTATTACCACATTCCATGGTGCACGATTTTCCATTCACCAACCGCTCTTCGCATCTGTTATGATCCGTCTCCTCGTTTACCATCCGATATGAACATTATCCGTCCTAAGTAAGCCCGATCCGCCACCAGTTGCCGTCCCATACAGGACGCCTGCTCCATCCTTGAAGACATTGACCACCGCTCCAGCTGTCGGTCTGCCTGCCAGGAGATCATCGTCCTCCCAGCAAGGCCGGAGTTTTGGATAAATTATTTCTGATTCTCTATCTTGTACCCCACGGTGTTAAGACCCCTGCTGCAGTATTCTCTTCTGCTTCTTTAACCATTATCATGAAATTTATCCTTTTTACTGCGATGCCTGGTCGCACTGACGGATACCTCACAGCGGTCCGCCTCTGATCCGCTCTGTGATTCTCTGACTCAGTGTTTATTGGCCTAGGATTCAGAGTTGTCTTCACCAGGGACTTGTTCCCGGGGACGCTGGCTTTTACATGAGGGGACAGCGAACCTAGCCCTCCTCCGGGTTACAAAGTCCGCTATGAAAATAGGTAATGGATATTTTCGTCAGCTATAAAAAGACTAAAATTGCAGGGCCTGCACCTGCTTAATTTTAGTTTTTATTGCCTACTCGAAAATATACATTACCTTAACTCCCACCCAGGCCTCCCCTACGTTGTCTAGGTTCTGGGTGCGGATAAATAATGCCATCGGACGGCTGCGCCGAGTTTATATAGCCAGCCAATTTTTGTGCATGCGCAGTAGTACAAGCCCAGCTGGGAAGCCAACTTTCAAGCTTCTAGGGGAATAATAGCTCAAAAGGAGGGAATCGATATAAAAATAGGTAATGTATATTTTCGGGTAGGCAGTAAAAACTAAAATTAAGCAGGTGCAGGCCCTGCAATTTTAGTCTTTTTATCATTTTTTATCTATTTCTCCTAAGTTAAACAATGCTAAACTTCAAGCCCCTTGCAGAAACTCAAGACGTTACCTCAGAGTGATGACATTTTTTCTGTGTGACAGTGTTGCTAAAAGACAACTTTTCCATACTCATGCTCTTAAGAATTCCGAAAAAATGTGTTTTCAATCCACCTGATGGGCATTTGGTTCACAAATGATCTCATGTTTAGTACCCATTGCAGTAAAATCGTACTGGCAGATAGAAAAAGAGCGCCAATAATAAAAAATATTCTTCCGCTCTGGTGACCCAAAACCACTGATTTGGCAATTCAAGGTGTATGTAAGGACTATACTTGAATATGCGAACCCAGTATGATCCCCGCACTAGCTTAAGGATATCGACCTAATCGAGTGTGTACAGTGTAGTTTTACAAAATTATTCATCGGTTTTAAAGATGTGTCACATAACAAGCGCTTAAATTTGTTGGAACTTGAAACACTCGAACTACGTACGATTAAGGCAGACTTGTGCTTAACTTATCAACTTCTACATGGTAAATTAAAGGTGGAGTCTGAACCCTTCTCTGAACTTCGTCCTGGAAATCGAACTACGAGGCATTCTTAGCAGCTTTTGGTACTGGTTTTTTAGGATGAACACTAGGAAGTTCATTTTTAGTAAGAGTTGTCAATTGCTAGAATGAACTGTCAGCTTTTGTAGTTGTATCAGGGTCCATTTCAATATTTAAGAGCCGCATAAACAGTGTCATTTTTCACAAATTTTTGCGCAGGATCTTTGATTGACTAAGAAAGTGTTGGCCATTGTTTCGGTTGCAAATAGTTTTGTTTTTTTCTGTTGGGTCACCGTACCTAAGTACTATTCATGTCTTGTATGTGTGTTATTGTCTTATGGTAACCGACTTTTGTTCATCTACTTGTAAATTAGGATGGGTGTTAGTGGTTTGCCTTTTCCGTTCCTTTTTGGTTACTGTGCAAATAAATTATTTTATTATTGCATTAGAAATCCCAGGTTTTTTTGCATAGTAATTTGTGCTCTAAAGTTTGATCACTATATCTTGCTCTTCTTAGGTCAGTTTAATTAAATCATAAGAAAAACTAAAGAGTTAAGAGGACGCCAAGCAGAGAATGGTTTGGGCCTTCAAAGGCATTGTATCAATAGACCAAAACATTCACCGAGTTCCATACCACCGACTAATAACTTAAACCTCAAATGAAAAATCTGACCATTTCTATGCTCGGTAGCAATGTTAAAATTTTTTATCCAACATCTGGAGTATTTGTTGGTTGATGTAACTTGGCGAAGTTTTGGTCTTTTGATGAAATTCCTTTGAAAAACCAAACCATTCTCTAATCGCCAATAGCTTTGGTAAATTGGGATAATCTTATTTTTAATTTCTCCTCTGACATCGACCTGGCCTATAGAAGTTTTCAGGGTATTCTCTCGGGACACATTGAATGTTGTCACGAAATGCCTCGTCCTCTTAAAAAAGTGGCATTTTCACTACGGGAAAAATTAGAAACTGGGTAAAAGGAAGCTGACGCTTTGGAGGGCCTACAAACAGAATTCCTCCCGGCCTCGTTAAACTCCTATAATGAGGCACGGAGGCATTATTCGCAGGAAACGGAAGCACGGTTTTGTAAAAGGGAAACAACAGATATCAGGGAAGGAAATACTGCTGCTCTCATTAAATTTTACCGTAGGATTAATGCTTCCTCTCGGACTCTTCCACCTCTAATAGTGTCAGCGGTTTCATCACAGATTATGAAAAAAAGGCTGACATTTTAAATTCTACTTTTGCAGCCAACTTCATTCTCGATGATGGGGCATCTGCTAGTCTACCTAAAAATCCTTCAGCTCCAAATGAGAATTGCTCTTTTGTAACTTTTCCTGTGAGGCCTGTTATCTCCTCCCTACAAAAACTTAAACCCAGTAGATCCTGTGGTCCGGATGGTTTCTCGGCATATATCTTTAAAAATTTAAATCTCGAAATTAGTTACCCTCTGGCAAACCTGTTTACTCTCTCCTTCTCTCAGGGCGAACTTCCGGGTATTTGGAAAAAAGCAAATGTGGTCTCTGTCTTCAAAAAGGGCTCACCTTCTGATCCAAATAACTACCGACCGATTGTACTTACTTGTGTTGCGTGCAAGGTCATGGAATCAATTTTACGGGACAGAATGATCAAAGATTTGTGTGAACATTCCATAATACACCAGGACCAGTTCGGGTTTCTCCCTCTCAGCTACCCACCAGCTCCTGATTCTTGACCGCTGGAATCTTGCCGTTGATGAGGGTATTCCATCTGATTTTGTGTACTTCGATTTCAAAAAGGCCTTTGAGTCTGTAGTGCACCGAAAGTTTCTCCTTAAGGTTAGCAGTTGCGGCATTGCAGGTGAGCTGCTGGGTTGGATCATGGCATTCTTGTCCAACCGTGTTCAGTGAGTATAGATTGAAAAAACATTCTCCTCCTGGATAAGTGTTCCATGCGGAGTGCCTCAGGGTTTGGTCCTTGGTCCCTTACTCTCTTTATCATTTGTTTAAATGACCTAAAGATCACAAACGAAAAAACTTAAGGCTTAAATTCGCTGATGATTTGAAATTGGGGACGGAAATCATTTCCCAAACTGCGTCAACGAATCTAGCTACACAAATCCAAGAGGTTTCATGCTAGTCTTAGTGCTGGCAGATGCCGCTGTCTCCATCTAAGTGTCAAACTTTCTATGTGGGTGGCAGTAAGCACCGTGTAGGTTATGAACTTGACTTTACTCCTTTACCCTCTATTGTGGAGGTACGGGACCTTGGGGTTTGGTTTGCTTCTAATCTCAAATCATCATTACACTGCCAGAAGATCTGTGCTGTGGCATTTCGACGTGCTGCAGTTGTAATAGGAACTTTGTTTTGGGCAATTCTATTATTAAGGTATGGGCTTTTAAGACATTCGTTCGCCCACTCCTGGAGTATGCAACCCCTGTCTGGTCACCTAACCTGACATGGGACATAGACCAGATAGAAACGGTGCAGCTGCGCTTCACTAAGGGCCTTCCTGGACTTAGAAACGTGGACTACCTAACTTGCCTAGCTAGGCTTAACCTGGAATTGCTGGCGCTTAGAAGAATTAAATTTGATCTTGTCCTCACGTATAAAATTCTCCATAATTTAAATGGGGTTGATCTTCCTTTCTTTAATTTGGCACCTTGTTTTTCCCGTACACGAGGTCATAATTTTAAACTTGGGGTTCCAGCCTCCCGTCTGGACTGCCGTCATAACTTTATTTCAGTCACGGTTATCCCAATATGGAATGCTTTGAGGAAGGAAACGGTAAATGCTAGTTCTTAACCCATTTTTCGCAAATTGTTAAACACTGAACCACTTCAAAGGTTTCTGAAACATCCGGTTTCTTGATCGTCAATCTGCTTTTTTACAATTTTTTTGGCGGCGAGCGTGAGATTCCTTAAAAATTCCAGGGAGCGGTATCAGAGGCCCCAAGCCTTTCTGCTTTCCTTTCACCAGTTGGGTGGTGGAGAATATTTTGTTTGATTATTATTATTATTATAATTGGTGGCACCTTTACCAGTTTTGGTTTTCGATTCAATAGTAGCTGTGGAAATCGTTAGACTAGGACCACTTTTCTTATTTACTGGTCGGTCAACTTCTCAATTGTTGTGTTTTTAGTATATTTTATTTAAGTTGTGGCTCGGCAATAGTTTTTGTGTGTGTGTGTGTGTGTGTGTGTTTTTCTTTTTTGTTGTTGCAAGGATTAGTAAACATCGGCTTTTTTTTTAGTCAATGTGATATGTTTTTCTCTCACTAAATAGTCAAGAAAAGAAATGAAACTGTAATAAGAGGATAAATACCAATGATTATTTATTAAACTAATCAAGAACCAAGGTTTTATTTTGAAGGTGGTCCATATGTTGGTCATGCAATGTTGTCACAAATCTTATAGCCAAGGACAAACATATTGTGACTGTAACTCATACCGCCGTCAATACCAACAATTGTTATAACAATATTTTATTACTTATGCATGTGTTCCAGCCATGCTTGTGACATCACTAGGTTGCTAACCCGAGAAGGTAAGGTAGTTGTGTTGGACTACAGTGCCACGGCCAATTATCCGCCTCAACTTCTTCCCATTGCTTCACTTCGCGAGTGCAATGGCTTTTGCATATTGACATGGGGATTGGTAGACTTTATTTCTAGCCAATAGCAAGCCACCCATTTTCAAGGTTATTGACAATCAGCTATCGCCCTAACTGCCAATACAAAGTCGTCCTCTCATGAGAACATTTTTGACTGGTGAGTCATTAACTTCGGTTTCAAATAATTCTATTGTTTTTCCCAAAAGCACAGAAATGTTCTAAACTCATGTTTAAGATATTAGACATTACCACTATGGCATTGGGCTGTACTTCTACAATGTCCACTACAATTGAATGCTGATGATTGCTATCGTACTTAGCATGTAGCCAGCCCACAGCATTCACAACGGCTGCTGGGCATGAAAAGTTGATATTTCGGTGAAGAAAAATTAGTTGACGTGCTGCCGTCAACTTTGTATTCTGTATACTGGTTATGCTAAAACCAAACAAGTTTTGGAGGGTTTGGTAGGTAGCGAAGGTGGAAGCCCTCAAACAGGGGAAAAAGCTCACAAGACATACAAGACATCAGCAATAATTTTCGACACCTATATTTTTAGTGCCTTGATCACCTAATGACAATATATACGAACAACATGAGAACAATGAAATAAAAATCTAAAAAGTGGTTGAACCCAACAAATACTTACAAATACGCAAGAATTACAATTCTCAGGTAGGAAACCCACACCAACCAAGACAGGATGTGGCCATTTTGGAAGTGTGATGTCATGGCCACTAGTTAGATTAACAATGATATTGTTAACAATGAATTAACAATGATATTCGAGCTCTCATGAAAAAGCGTGATAGAGCAAAATCGTTATTTAATAAAACTAAGAATCCTGTTCATTGGTAAAAATACAAAGTTTTAAGGAATACAGTCAAAAAGACTGTTAGACTCGCTAAGGTCAAAACATTTGATGACCGGATTAACAATGAGAAGAACAGTAAATTGTTGTGGAATCATCTCGGGCAGCTGCAGGTTCATGGAAAAGTTTTAAGTAGTCAGGTTACTGATATCAATCCATACACCATTAACAAATATTTTACTGAAAATCAAAATTCTGCCAACTTCGATCCAAATTTGCTTAATAATCAAATATCTTCTTGTCTAAACATTAAACCGAATACAACATTCACTCTTGGCACCATAACTGAGAATGAAGTCGTTGATATTATTGGCAGCATTACCACTAATACAAATGGTTTCAACAACATTAATATTAAAATAATTAAGTTATTTCTACCATTTATTGTCCCAGCAATTACCCACATAATTAATTTCTCTATTACGTCTTGCAGTGTACCCACTATCTGGAAATTAGCAGTTATTAACCCTTTTTAAAAAAAATGGTAGATCTAAGGATGTTACAAACCTTCGCCCCATTAGCATTTTATAATAATAATAATATCTTTTGCTGGTAAGCAAGGTTAACAGCAGGGCTTCACTTGTGCTTTTGGATTTTGCTAAAGCCTTCGATACAGTTAACCATGCTCTTCTGTTAGCCAAGCTGCACGCCATTGGCCTTGATGCTCTTGCTGTAAAGTGGTTTACATGTTACCTTACTGGTCGCAAACAATGCGTTCGTATATGCAATAATACCTCATCGTTTATGGATGTTGCGTCTGGAGTTCCTCAAGGATCTATCCTTGGGCCTATTCTTTTTTCTATTTTCATTAATGATCTCCCAGAATGCATCACCAAATGTGATCATCATATGTTTGCCGATGATGTACAGACCGGAAAAAAGTTTTCTCTTGAAAATGCTGCCTTTACACTTTCCGAACTTAATGATGACCTTGATTACATTACCCACTGGTCAAGTGCAAACGGTCTTTCACTCAATGAAAACAAATGTCAACATATTATTATTGCGTCGCCCCAGTTATTTCAAGCTTGTACTCTTGACGAGCTTTCTCACCACAATTCTGTTGCAATTAACACTGTTAAATTGAAAACGTCCCATCAGGTGAAAAACCTTGGAGTTATCTTTGACAAGCATTTGTCCTGGGAGGATCATATTAGCACGCAATGCCGTTCTGCATTACAAAGGCTTAGATATCTTGCAAGATTCAAGCATTTTCTTAACATGAAAACTAAACGTAATCTCACGGCAGCATTAATTATTCCATTACTGGATTATGGTGATTTGATTTATTTCAGTGCTTCAAAAACATTGCTGAACCAAATTCAGAAAGTCCAGAACGCTTGTGTTCGTTTTATTTTTAATATTAAAAAGTATCAGAGTGTCAGAGAAAACATAAAATAGCCTAAATGGATTACTATGGAAAACAGAAGAGCTTTGCATTCACTTGTGATGGTGTACAAGACGCTTAAATTTAAAGAACCATCCTATTTGTTTAAACTTTTTAACTCTGCTATTGCGACTCACAACTATCCTACCAGACTCAGCTATAGTTGCAGTTTCACACCTCCCCGATGTAGAACTAATAAATACCAATCTTGTTTTTTCACTCAAAGTATTAAGTTATGGAACGATCTGCCTGCAGAAATCAAGAACGCCCCTTCTGTTCAAGCATTCAAAAACCGTAGTTACCAACGTTTATTTAATTCCTAGTGTGGTCGGGCGCCCCTGATTTCTGCAGGCAGTCCGCCCCACAACCGAGCATTTTATTTTTTATTTATTTATTTATTTATTTATGTTTTAAAGTTTTAGCCTTACATAATTGTATTCTGCTTTTTGCATTTTTTTGTTTTGTGTTTGTGATTTTATTTTGTTCTGGGTTAGGTGTAAGATTGGGCCTTCATGCCTAAACCTCGCCCTTTGTAAACACTGGCAATACCATTTTCTTGTTTACTTTTTAATGTATTTTGTTTTGTTTGCAATAAAGTTTATTATTATTATTATTATTATTAGATTTGATTCACAGGTAAGTTATCAAACAAGCTCTTCCATTTTTTCATGATTGGAAAGCTCCTAATAACATTCATTACTCTACTTTCGTTGACGGAAATCGTGTATGCTTACAGATGAGCACGAATCTTTTCAACTGGTTCTTTATGCACGACCCTGGTGTCGCTAACTAAAATGGTGTGTTGGTTGATATTATGATGCTTCACCACAGCATATGCAGAATTATCTCCTTCATGATCAATTTTCCAAACACCACATACCCTTTGGCATTGACCTACATAAATGGACCTGAATCACCGCATCTGATAACATATACCACTCCTCTAAGGGAGTCTACTTTTGGATTGTTAAGAGACTCCACAAGATTACGACAGGTGGGTACAGACATAACCGCATTGCCAGACACACCCTCTCCATAGCTGTTCTGTGGGATAGACACAATTAGGGGGAGGGGAGGACGCAGAGCCCTGGCGAAAATGTTATGAGGTTTAGAGATGACCCTTACCCCAGCCTGTGCGAAAATTCGATGAACGAACTGAAATAAACCAGGAAAAACTGTTCGCCGTTCCATTCTAAAGGTGCCAGTTTGGGTGGGGGAAGGGGAGAGGGGGAAGGATGGGAACGGGGGTTGAGGCGTTG
>JAHWFP010131430.1:0-10452 GCA_023313725.1 Lithobius niger | reverse complement strand
CTCATTTCCACCTATCCCAACATGGCCCGGGATCCAGCAGAAAAGCACGGTTTTCCGCTGGCCAGGCAAGCGGGAAAGCAAAGCTTGGACACGTTGTGTCAAGGGGTTCCGTGGATTGTAAGTCGCCAAGGACTCCAGGGCACTCATGGAAATCACTAAAGATAATGAAATGCGTGCCCTGAAGGCCAAGGATCCATTCCACCGCCAAACGGAGAGCCAAGAGCTCTGCAGAAAACACAGAATAGCCTGATGAAGGCGATGGGCAACCGTCACTCCCTTACAAACACAAGCACAAGCCACGCCAGCGTCTGACTTCGACCCATCAGTAAACAGCCACTGATAACCGGCGTACTGAGAACACAGCCGCCGGAACTCCTGCAAGTACCTTGCTGGCAGAGTGGAACCCTTCGGGAGGGACGCCAGAGCGAAAATGAAAATGCCACTTGGGACAAGCCAAGGGGCCACTGGCATCCCCCCAAGCCTCAAGACGCTGGGCATTTCAAAGGCTATCTCCTGACAGGACTGCTGGAGCCTATCGCGGAAATCACCCTTACCCACCCTGCGTCTACCGACTCGCAAGTCTGGCCCAAAAACCATGGACCAAGCAGGACTGGATTCCACAGCACGTAAACGCACAGCATACTGAATGGCCAGCTTCCGCCGACGAATGGCCAAAGGTGGCTCCGAGGCCTCAGCATAGAGGCTGACCACTGGAGAAGTTCGAAATGCCCCAGTCGCCACACGCAGGCCACCGTGATGCACAGTGTCCAACACCTGGAGAGTCGAGTCACTAGCCGAACCATACACCATGCACGCATAATCAAGTTTGCTGCGGACAAGGGCTCTGTAGAGGCGCAACATGGCAGTGCGATCGGCACCCCATGAAGTGCCCGACAGAACCCGCAAGATGTTAAGTGCCCGCAAAGACTTGTCTTTAAGTTGGCGCAAGTGTGGAAGCCAAGATAACCTGGAATCGAACACCAGACCCAGGAAACGTGCCTGTGGGACAACAGGAATCTGCGCCTGCCCCAAGTACAGGCAAGGATCCGGGTGCGGGTGCGGATCCGGGGATAGTAGATAGCAACTTTTCCCAACTTTATACCAACTTTTACGCATTTCCGTCCAAGAGTAAACGTACGGAGCCACACGGAAATTTGAAAACTGTCCACTTCTTGTTGTTGTGGTTGTTCTTGTTCTTGTGTGACACGGCTTCAGAAAAAAACTACTGCACCTACCTACAATCTGAAACATGATTTTCCCTGGCCACAAATTTCCCTGGGCTTCATCCCCACAGAGACCATTTTTTCGATTGGTCGAGCCATTCCGGATTCACACGTCCCAGAACGATCATTTTGATTGTTTAACATTGTTTTAACCATTGTAATTAAGAAACAATGCCACTCAGCAAACTCCATATCCATTATGCACGTTATGTCTTTGCTAAAAAGCTATTTGTTGAAGTGCGAAATGAATAATCCGTGTTTCAGCTAAACGATATAGATTTAAACCAAACTAAGCTACGTTGTTAATTTCGAGGCCGAAGGCAGCTATAAACGATAGAATGGCGTATTTATTTCGCAGATGCAGGCTTTCAGACCTGAGTTGAATTGTTTCAAAGTGGCCAGCAACAATCGACTGCATTGATAAAGCTTTGTCATAGCTGTAAAAAAGGTACACGGATTACAAACAAAAACGTCAAGTATGCTGTAATAAAGGGGGGTTATATGATTGAGTTTTCACTTGTTAAAATGAACACGGATAAAAATTGATGATTTTTAATTGAAATAATAAAATGTACAATTGAGAAAATTCCATCTGTTTAGGTGCGGTTGTGGTTTACCAATCATATATTTAAAACTTAAAGCACAAGAGCACCTAAACATATGGAATTTTCTCAATTGTACATTTATTATTTCAATTAAAAATCATCATTTTTTATCCGTGTTCATTTTAACAAGTGTAAATTCAATCATATAACCCCCTTTTTTACGACACACTTGACGTTTTTTTTTGTAATTTGTATCATGGTTCGATAAGGACCATAAAGCTTCTATACAAGTACCGATATTGTCTCTTCTGCAAATCACAGGTCTGCAATCATTTTACCTCAGGTGACGTATCAACTAAAATCTGGGTATTCAAAATCTATGTGAGACCACTGCATGATTATGCAAGCCCTGTGTGGTCTCTTTACCATCGTATTAAAGACATTGACCTCGTGGAATCGGAACAGCGTCGCTAAAGTGCCTGGCATACAAAATCTGCAGTATTGCCAACGCCTAAATAATTGGTGAACTTGAAACCAATGAAGAGCACTGTGCGTCAAAAGTTGGGACTTTTATTAAAACTAGATTCCCTAAAATTCTGTCGATTAAAAACAGGCCTTGTCTTAGTTTATAAGATTATACATGGTCTCTTTGCTGTTACCCTCCCTTTTTCGGATTTTAGCCCCATACTTTGGACTCATGGCTTTTTGAAGTTCGTCCTTCAAACAGATTAGTCTGTCGATATCACTTCTTTAACTTAAGGGTGGTCCCTGTTTTGAATTCTTTGGCGAGAAATCTATCTCTGCAAAGTCTGTAGACATTTTTAAGCGGTTATTGAACTAAAAAAAATTGACTCCTTTTTAAAAAGGCCAAGACTACTGTATTTTAACTTGACTATTTTACTCACGCAATAGGGTCACGAAAACCCAAAAAATTGTAATAGTTGATTACATGCAAGTAGTCAGTGGCCAATTTTCTGACACCTTCTTTAGGGCAAGCCCAGAATTCTGCATGCAACGGCTACAACAAATGTCAACGGAAAATATTGTTGTAGCTGTTGCGTGCAGAACTATGGGTGTGGCCTGAAGAAGGTGGGAGAAAACTGGCTACTGAAAATTTGCATACAATCAACTATTACAATTTTTTTGGTTTTGCGTGACCTTATTGTGTGAGTATTTCCCTGAAACCAAAGTACAACGACAGGGATGTCAATCAACAAGATTGACTATGTTATTTTTCTTATTACATTTTAACTCAAGTTATTTTATTTTGTTTCCCGTTCCAAATCACTTCTGAAGTGATTGTATAAATTTTACCAGGCTACACCGATACAGATACTGAATTGGATTGGTTGCCGATATTTGCGGTATCGGATTGGTGTCGGCAACATTCACAGAAATGTCAATAATTCTGGAACCGTTCGAGATGACGACATGCGGTTCGCAGTGTTTCGCTAAGGAAATCAACGAGTATCTTCCTAGCTATGTTTTAACTGCTGGTTACTATTTACAATTTTTTTAAATTTTAATAATTATTGGACTTCTGCTGAAAACTACACCGTCGATGAAAAACTGGGAAAACAATTTTCGGTATCGGGAAAATTTTTAAAACCTGTTCGGTATCGGATTGGTAAAGTTGGTATCGGAGCAGACTCATATTTTACATTATTATTATTATTATTGCCAGGAGCATATGGAGTTTCATACGCACCTGTTATTACTACTAGTACTGTAGTACATGTGTTTCATTGTCATGCAAGTTTTGTACAAAAAAAAAGCTTACGTCTGTGACGTGAGTCCTACTGTAGCACACAGACAGAACGAATAAGCCAGAAGGTCAGATGTTGGTCTTGAAACCACAAGTCCTCAAGATAAACCCCTCTACTAATCTGCATGCAGAGAACTTTTCCATACAAGATACGTTTTCTTCTAGTTGGCTAAAACATCCAACTGCCAATTTATGAAAGGTAACTCCACAGCTTTTGATATTGCGACGACTGACAGATCTGTTGGGGTGTTAACGTCCTGTAAAATGCTAGATGATTCTTCAATTGGCAGCTTGTTTACTTCACTTGAGCCCAACGCCTATTCACCAAATACTCCCACGTATTTCGGTTCCCAATCATCGACTTTGCCTTCATGTCTTTGATTCACCCTCTTTGAACCACCCTCTGATATGACTTCAACCAAGTATGAAGTAATCCTTTTACAATAATGTCCTTCGAATACGACGAACAAATTTCGGCTAACCAGCTCACGGTGACATGACATTTTCTACAAACCCTGTACAACCTGTGGCCACCTTCAGGTGATAAACTGTTCACAATCGAACAAAAGTCACCAGAAAAACGCTCACTTTCACAACAAAAGACACTTTCACTGTCTAGCGAATTTTTGATAGTTAACTACAATCTTCCTCAGGCCTAAAGTTAATTTGAACTCTGTTTACATCTCGGTTGTCATCTCCGTTATCTTCTGCTTGTTCGTTGCCATGTAAACTTGGTGCGTTGCATAGCCTCTCATTTTTTCAGGCCCGACAGGAGAGTTGCGCAGCCTCCCGTCTGTCGGGCCTGCAAAAGTTGGGAGGCTATGCAACGCACCAAGTTTGGAGCATGGCAATGAACCAGCAGACGAGCAGGCAACTTTACTGCAGGCAACTTTACTGCAGGTTGAGTTTAAACAATCGCAATGCAGCACGTTTTTGAGATATATCGCAAGTTAGGCATAGAGGGCAGCACACTGTTGCATGTGACTGAGAGTGTGGGTTGCATATGGTGACTAAGATGCATGTTTAGGTCTATAGGTTGGCCTTTAGACCAATATCAAAGCATTTTTTTTATTTCAGAAAAATGAACAAATATTGCTTTACTATTTTGCATTACTCTCATACCTATTGACATTGTGAAAAAGCCCATTAGGATATATCGTTGGATATTGTGCATGGATTTTCTGAACAAAGTGGGGTCAGTTTACTGGAGCGTTATTTGGTATATTTTGATGTTTCAAAACAATAACGCTGTTACAACCACGCAATTTTTTTAGGCTAGTCAAGCACTAAATACTGATACCAATACCTATAATAGATAGAATTGGCTGCCGATATTTGAGGTTTCGGATTGGTGTCGGCAATTTTCGCCGAAGTATCAATAACTTTGCAACCGTTCAAGATTAACAACTTGTGGTTTGTGGACTTTTGCTCAGGAAATCTCCGAGTATCTCTCTAGCTAACTTTTAGCCGTTGGTTACCATTTTAATACATTTTTGGACTTTTAAAGAAAACTAACTACACCATTGATAAAAAATTACGGATTACATTTTCGACATCTGTATCAGCAGCAGTATCGGCAAAATTTTTAAAACTGGATCGATAAAGTTGGCATCAGTTGGCATTTATAACGATAATCCTGACACAATAGTCTATTTCCAAACTCCCATGAACTACCGTTATAAATAGGTTTCACTGAAGTTTTTTTTTTTTTTTGGTAATTTAGCCAGCCCTAAATGCCTATCCATTTGATCCCGACTTGTAAACAGTTTGAATGAAATCGCCTTCACAGACAGACAATTTTAAAGCGTGTGTGTACAGACACCTCCTACTTGATAACAAGTAGAATTTCACTTTCCTTTCCTCACTTTCATTTACAAACTTCAAATAACTTACTGTCTTGCGATTGAAGTCCAGCTTATCGAGCACCTGTTCACATTTCAGCAACGTGTCCATCGGTACCCTCTTACTAGGGTCAGACAAAATTTCTAAGAGATTCTTCATTTTGTACAGTTCTTTCTTCTTGTCCTCGTCTTTATCAATTCTAGCGATCATTCTTCTAAGAGGCTCGATGAACTTGTTGAGCTGTTTCACTTTGTCGAGATACATCTGTTCCTCGTGTGGAGCGTTGCGACCTGCAGGGCTTTGGACGGGTCCTATCTGCCCTGTAGATACAGACAAAAACAAACAGTGACAATCCAGCCTAAGAAAAAAAAAAAAGTTTGGTTCTTGGGCAATTTCTTCTCATAGAAGTGACAATGTCACCAAGCTTTTCATTTTATTATTTGTGTTTACAGAAGTGACTTAATGAGTTTTTAATTAAATTACTTATTTATGTATTTACCGTACATAAGGTACAATCTTAAAATAAACTGGGACGCACTAACACTGCATCTGTAATTCGACGTGTTGTTAGGTACAGAAGAGGATAGAAAATTAATGTGTGATTGACGTATGCAGTTGGAGAGGCAGCATAAACTCAGGACATTACTATACATTCTGAATGCATGGTGCACTGAAAATTATACATATTGCACATTACATAAAAAAAAAAACACATCTCCTAACTTTTGCTACTGTAATACGGCAAATGAGCAATCATGCGATCATGTAAAAAATGACCAGATAAGGAGTTCTCCTCTGAAGCTATTATTGTTGTTACAAAAAAAAAAAAAACTGAAAGTTTTGTTCCTTTACAGCTTCCCGTCCTCTTCGTTCTTTTTCATCAGGCTTTTAAACGTTTTAAATTTACTTTGCAGTAAATCCAACATTAATTGGGGTGAGGGGGGGGGGGGGGGGAGCGTACTGCATTCAGGGTATGCAAAGTTGGTTACTTTAAATTGATTTACTCTTTTTTTTTCTGTATTAACCTACAAAATAACACGAACATATCACACCACAATTTAATGTAGCTAGCTTTTGTTTAATCTTTGCTGCTTAATTTTTGTGTGCGCTGGATTTACAGCAAATCCAGTTTTATTTTTGAACAATCAAGTTTATAAAAATAAAAGACTAAAAATACCCCCCTCCACGCACGCCAGTCTTACATGCAATTCAGCGATATTTGAGGCTAAACAAACGCTGACGTAATTCCCACCAAAAAATAACACCAAAAATTGTTCATCCATACGACATACCTTTACTAGATGTACTTCTTCCATGCTTCTCTCCTAAACGAAGCATACGTAGATTGTTCCCCTGTAGTTCCGCTATAGTTCAAAGTGGCGCTAATTATATCCCCCTCTCTCCCGGTGCCGGTCCCGCCTGCCATAAGTTAAACGCAGTTTCGCCTCCACCCTCCACGTTACATTTGGTATTGCGACGCAAATTAATGTACGCTCATCATAGTCAAAAACGAAATTTCTTAAAATGACGCTATAAATAATTCAACTTTTCTGTAATGCAAAGTAATGTTATGTTACAATTTTGTTTTAATTAATATAAATAGTCTGAGCGATGACGTCACAAAACCGAATGATCCCGACGTTTATCGAGCGTTACTCGTGTAACCGACCCTCGACCCTCTTAACCGACCCTCGACCCACATTTCCTCCAAGTTTTTTAACACCGCCACTACCATTTTATGCTAAAATTTGCGAAGGGCACACGTGCAACGCTGACGTCATACCACTCTGTGTTCTATGGACGACGGTTTCGCATTGAAATACCTGGTCAGAGGTTAGCAATTTGTTTTCTCTAATTACAAAATATGTGAAATCCCTAGTGTTTTGATATTTTACACTGCAGCTCTCCCACCCACATACTTGAATTTCGTCGGATCAGAATTGAACAAATGTGTCTGGTTTTTGAGGAGATGTCGCTGACGTAAATCGCATCCACCCGTTTTTTGGCCACAACCGCATTAATTCGACGTGTGACACGTCGAATTAAAAACAAAACGTAACTAAGCAAAACTAAGTACAAGGGATGGGGAGGAACATATGATGGACAACCAGATACAAAAGGCAGGAAATTAGGGCAGCAGATTGTCCTCAGTATCTTGCAGGACAGCTATCCCCTAGACATGATCGTGGGCAAGCTGCCACGGAGATCTCAGGTCCGTTGGTGACCTCACCTCACACCATCCACTAAGTGCAAGCAGACCTTTAGCAACCGCACCTCCCAGCCCACTGCCAGAAGCAAGAATTACACAGGTTAGCCTGCTTCAAAAACACCACCATCATGGTAAGCTTGATGATTGCAATTTTGCTGAGGTAAGTGCTGAACCCTCTTGATAGCTCCATGGTAAACGATGGCAAGCTCCTTTGCAGTTGCTTTTCGGAAGTTGACAGAAGTTGCCATGCCGTACGGGCCAGTTGCTCGGGTCTTCAGAAGTTTAATTTGCATTCTTCTGAAGCAAAACTGAAAGTGTGAAGCACGGTGTTAGCCGCCCTACAGAATTGTCTACGGACCCTTTTTAAGCCGCCGTCATCAGAAAGGTTGGCTGAAAGCTCCACTCCAAGATAGCGAAAGCTAGTCGCCCACGACAGTGTGTGGTTAATAATTAACAGGGGGGGCCGTAAAATAATCGCCTTTGCCGAACACCATTCCAACTGATTTGTTGGCAAGTTGGAGATGAACAAGAAACATTAAAGCTGAACATTAAAAGACTGCAAATGACACTACAGTTTAAGACGTCATTTAGTTTAGCGCTGCAACCTGTTGGTTTGGCAACAAATTCTCTTGAACTATTCGTTGGTGCGATTAATTTGGCTAATATGATTAACTCAACGGCCTTTCCCTGGTTGAATGCTATCACTACTTTCAAAGGCCATTCATTTTTGGAAACTACGTAATCATTGTTTTAAATAAAAGGCACTTCTACTAGTCAGATCCAAAAACTTCCAGCCAATTTCATTAAAACTAAGAAAATGGGATATGAAGGCCTGATCATTAATGAAAAAATTACATGTTTCATTACCTTTCTTCAAATGGGTGAGAAGTTATTTAAAGCACAAGCACCATGCTGAATACAGTCCCCTCGTGGGTGTTTTTCCACCAACCTACTTCAGTGCGTACCAATTCTTGGCTGCAAAGGGTCTCGTTTTACCATGTTTTGTTACCTGGGGTGTTTAGTGCACTGTTCGGTGAAGGAGCTCCTGCTAAGCCAGGTGTTCGACCCGATGATTGACCTCCTAAGTTGTGAGGAGAAGGACTGGCAATGTAGCTGGCTGGAGATGCTACCATGTGTGAACTACGGGAAAAATACACAGTTGAAGAATTACTTTGCGGCAGCATCAATACAACTAATAACACTCTTTAATTGAGTCTGTGGATGCTATCCTTACTTAAGGTAATCAAAACTAGGACTGTGCGAAAATCGAAACTTTCGATTCGATTTCGATTTTATTATGCTGTCGAAATCGAATCGAATCAGTCAGAATCAAAATTCAAAATTCGATTAACGAGATTCCCACCGATTAACGAGATTCCCACCGAGTAACGATATCCCCATCAAGTAACGAGATGAATAATTTTCTATTTTATGAAAAATTTAAAGTAAATACACTGAATAAAGTTTAACAAAAAAATTTGAATCAAGTAAAGCATTAACTTTAGTAAAAAATGTGTAATGACTTCGTTTTATATGGCAACTGTGCATGGTACCATATTAATCATTGCTAAAATAGTGTAGTCATTGCCTTACAACATGCCAGTGTAAGTTTAGCAATCAACTAAGAGGCAATAATTTGCCAAACTTGCACAATATATGAAGTTAATTTGACTAAATAAAATCTAAGGATGGTGCTACTCAAAAGGGGGAGTGTGTTAAAACCAAAATGTAGTTTTGCGCATTAAATGAAGACATAATTCAAAGTTTTTGCGCATTAAATGAAGACATAATTCAAAGTTCAATGTATTGGAGTAACATTAGTTTATAGGAGTGTAATTATTTAAAATTAATATCTTTTTCAAAGGCTAGCCCTTATTGATAAAAATTGAAAAAAAAAGTTTAAAATCGAAAAAGAAAAAAAAATGAATTTCGAAATCGAATAATAATCGAAATCGAGATGTTCTTCCCCAAAATCGGTCGAAATCGAATCGAACCGAAAATATTAAAACCGCACACCCCTAATCAAAACCCCAAAGCAACAGTACAGTCAAATTAGGGTTTTACCTAGAAAAATAAAACGAAGAAGGCGGACCTTGCAGGTGCTAATCCTACTAACAACGTATCAAAATCAACATCTGTAAATAGTGTGATATAGCTGTCATCTTGTAAAATGGTGGCCAAGTTTGAATTTTTTTTTGCAATATAATATCTCAGTAACAGTACCAGACATGAAAAACAAAAGTTGGAGGAAAAAAGACGGCCAAGGGCTACGTGTTTCAAGTAACTTTTAAACGAACAGTTATCATAGGAAGAAGCAAGGGGCGCCCCCCCCCCTACAAGAATTTGTTTGTAAAACTTTACTTGGGTACACGAGTTTGGTCAGAACTTGTAGTACCACACGTCGGCACCTACTTTCGACCTTGAACAGCTATTTTACCAAAAATGAAAGTAAGCAGGTTAGTCTGAAAGGGGAAGATGTACTCTTTCTAATGCTAACAAAAAAAATTATTTACTTTACATGAGGACAGAGACCATACGTGTTCACATCCGTGACGAACTTCAACTGAACCGTTACTGTGAGAGTTTATAATTAAAGGATGTCAATTACATCCATTTTGACATGCATGTTTAACTTTTGGATCACTTACACAATAACTAAACACAAGAATTGCGGTAAGAATATGTTACTTACGTCCGATATAACAATTTAATTACTGCATCACAAAAAAACACGACACGGAGATCGCCATTGTTTTGCTGGAACGCTCAGAAATTAATGCCGACAGATGTCACTTTTCGATTTCGACTCGCAGCCGATTGAATTAGCTGTATTGACTGTGAGGAGCTCAAGCGTCTGACGGCCTTAGC
>JAHWFP010131425.1:0-11821 GCA_023313725.1 Lithobius niger | reverse complement strand
CCTGCGAAAGATCCTAGGCCTTGTCCATACATACGTTTTAAGCTATATAATTTGAAAATAGGTTCAGTGGTTCGATCTCCAGGTGACTGTAAAGAGTCCCAACAACAATTTCATGATTTCTGCCCAGTGCTCTACACTAATAATCACTCTGCCGACGAGAATACTGCAGTCACATTAAAATCGTGTTCAAAAGGGCCTGGTCTGTGTTAATACTTACATTTTAAGCTATGTGAATTGGAAATCGGTTCTTTGGTTCGATCTCTAGGTGAGAGTAAAGGTTCTAGCCCATTTGGCTTTCCGTGTCAATAATATTGTAGTTACATTAAAACAGCCTGCGAAAGATCCTAGGCCTTGTCCATACATACGTTTTAAGCTATAAAACTTGAAAATTGGTTCATTGGGCCGATTTCTAGGTGAGAGCAAAAGTTGTAGCCCATTTGGCTTTCCGTGTCAAGAATATTGTAGTTACATTAAAATAGCCTGCGAAAGATCCTAGGCCTTGTCCATACCTACGTTTTAAGCTATAAAACTTGAAAATTGGTTCAGTGGTTCGATCTCCAGGTGACTGCAAAAAGTCCGAAGAAGAACATTAATGATTTCTGCCCAGTGCTCTACAATAATAATCGCTCTGCCGACGAGAATACTGCAATCACATCATAATCGTGTTCAAAAGGCCCTGGTCGGTGTTAATACTTACGTTTTAAGCTATACAAATTGAAAATCGGTGCATTGGTTCAATCTCTAGGTGATAGCAACGGTTCTATCATATTTGGCTTTCCGTGTCAAGAATATTGTGGTTACATTAAAATAAACTGCAAAAGACCCTAGGACTTGTCCATACCTACGTTTTAAGCTATAGAACTTGAAAATCGGTTCAGTGGTTCGATCTCCATGTGAGAGCAAAGAATCCCAACAACATCAACTACAACAAGAACAAGAACAACAACCACAACAATAACAACAAGAAATAGCCATACTGTGGACGCCGAACGGTTCGAATGTTGTCATCAAAATTTGTAATGCACTGAAATAGTTACGACACTACCCCAAATACTGAATTTCGTTGGTCTATGCCAATTTTGGGCGAAACTATTGGAGTTCAAAGTTTGACGTTAACATGGAAGTTCATGCTGAGGTTTACAGCGGTCCTTGATATACAGGGTCGAAATGGGAGGGTTGGGCCTCGCCTGGAAATGAAAATGGGGGGCTCCTTTTCTTTAAAATTGTCCTTCTCCGCTCCCCTGCTATTTGACTCCCATATGGAGTGCGAATTGTGTGTATTTCTGTGTTTTTATTTGTACTGTAGGAGGCCCCTCACTACAGGAATGGTCCTCCTGTAAGGCCTTCCTGGGGATTTCCAGATTCCCGGATTCGCCAATCCCACACTGGCGATGTATGTCAAAGAAGTACGATAATTTTTGAAGGAACGATAATTTTTGTAGTCGCTCCTTCTTTGATGTATACGGTTGTTTTTTGATGAAGCATACATGATGGTGTCACTAAGTAGGTAGGCTTTTCCCTTGAAAAAGTTTCTACCAAAAATTAGGGTTTAATTAAAAAACGTATCCACCGGTATATCTGTGCTATACATTTGGAGTAGTTCCTCCAAACTTTGTCGGTACCGTTGTCGTAACACTGTTGAATCTAACTCATATAAACAATTGGGTTCCATGGTAACATTACTTTGAAGGTTTGACGCGCTTTTATATCTTTTAACGGGTTGTTTTTTTTTTGTTTTTTTTTTTAGCTCAAACGCCGACAATGGCACAGTCCACACGACTAAAACTTTGTTGGCCGCTTTGGTACCACAACAATACCAAAAAACAAACCCCAAAACGGTGCGGCAGGTCTGGTAAGTGGTGCCATCTCTTCGAAGACTTTGGAAAGAGTGTTATAACCCGAACTTGTAGTCCAAGGCCATCAATAGACGGCGACATAGCAAGTTTGGTAAGTGACGCCATCTGTTCGAAGACGTTGGAAAAGTCTCCCAACCCGAATTTGAAAGCGAATCCCGTTAACAGATGTCACTACAGGGTGGGGTACTTGATTGTACGACAGAATGGCGTGGCCGGTGACTTGACCGCTTGCTCCGTGTATGTAGATTTGTACGGCTGGGTTAAAAGCTTACAAACAATCTTAACATTCTAATAGTTATAAACAAACACCCGTCTTATCCGAACACTGTAGCTTCGTTTCTCTTCATTGTAACATTTATTTTTCACTGCTGAGTAAGGTATCGTGCTCACTACTTTCCTTGAAATTTCAAACATTCACTTGTTTCCTTGAATTGTGTAGCCCAGTATTTGTTTTTTTTTTTAGGTCCCTAAAGATGTTGAGAAGTTGTAAGACATAAGACATTCTGGAATCTGTAATAAATATATTACGGGTATTATAATACTACTAGAGGAAGCCCGTGCTACGCACGGCTGGTCTTGGATGTACCGTTTGCAACACTGGTACGGTTTGGTTGTTCATGTGTACGTCCATGTTTCACCGCATTAACTTTCTTCAATCCTAACAAACGCTTTCACCAAATGAAGTTTGTTCAATCCAATTTTTGTGCACACTGGCTGACAAACACTGATTTTCGTTCGTTTGCTCACTCAATCAGCGTATCCTGTGACTCAAATCACTTGATGCACCGCTTTAAAAACTGGCGCGCTCAAGGATCGTTGCATCGTTTGCAATAAGCCCTTCTATCGTTTCTAGCTCCCAACCAACGTAGGTTATTTTGATTTCAAACTGTACGCGTTTAGAAGAAACACGGATTCTTTAATTTTACCATCAACAATCAACGGTTTAGACGAAAGTTAGAAATCCAGACCGCGTGGTCCCAGAATTGTTCAACGCCGTAGCAAAGGCATAACACGTGCAGGAACACGTACCAAGAATGAAAAGAGATTAGAGTGATTGTTAAATATTGCATTGTTGATAGAGTCTAACACCGGTTCTCGTCAGATCTCCGAAGTTAAGCAGCATTAGACCTGATAGATACTTGGGTGAGTGACGCCTGGGAATCTGGCTGTTGCAGACATAGGGCCTTAGGGCTTCGGGCAGATGACCAGGAGTGGTTAACGCTCGTTAAACCCTTTGAAACTTTGAGTCTTCTTCTTCCTCAGTTCAACGATCTTATTATGTAGATAGCTGTAAAATATTCCTGTTCATTTCAAGCTAATTGGATTTAACCTTTACTGCATCACAAATGTTGCCGATATACAAAACACAACGAAGTAAATCCATGCAATATTTTTTTTATATTAATGTGTCGAACTTTTTGGAAATGTGCACTCTACTTTAATCTGCACTGTATATTGAACACCAGTATCGGGTTGGGCCACTGCAGGTGGCCCCCCCATTAAAAAAAATCTAAATGTATTCGTATGAAAATTGTATCTTTAAGTTCAGAAAAATGTTTCAAATTCACGCTGATTTCTTTAAAATACGCTAGCTTAAAAAACAGATTGGAACCCCCCCCCTTTACAGGAGACTCTTGTTTTATTAAAAGTGAAATGAATTCGTAAAAAAATTGCGTCTTCAAGTCGCAGGAAATCCTTTCAAATTTAAGCCGAGTTCTTAAAAATCTACTAGCTTCTTCCTACTAGGAAACCATATGGCCTCCAGGCCACCTTGCCGAATCCCCCCCCCCCCCCCTCGCGATAGATGGCCCGTGACCCATGCGGAACATTCTCGGGGAGGGCCGACCCCTCCCAATCCGACCCTGCTGAAAACAAGCATAATAAAACATTAAATACCTGTTTTAAAATAATCTTCCAGCACGTCTTGGTTCGTCATTGCAGCACATTTAATACGTAGCCAAATTCTCGGCTTTTGCATTGATCATCAATACGAGCGACTTTTTCAAAAGTTGATCTAGCCGCCGTATTAAATGTGGCTGCAGTGACGACCCGAGACGTGCTGGGAAATTATTTTATTTCCTTGACCTGCATACTCATGACTTAAATAACCGTTTCTTCGACTTTTTAATAAGCAGTGTATTTTGACATTTGAAGTGATTTCATTTTGATTACATGTTTAATGGTTGAATACTGCAGTCAAGTTTCACACGAACCAAACACTATACACCAACGTTGTGATATTTAAACAGGAGGTACTCTTCTTGTTCATTTACTGTGCTCGCTTCGGTTCAGCTAAACCTTACCTTACTCAGAATTTCGATCCCTTCGCTGGCTTATTTTTTTCAAATCTTTTTGTTGTATACATTCAGCGCTTTTTCAATTCTTTTTTATTTTTATTCGTAATTAAAGGGCGTAAATCCAAATTGCCAATGGAAATAGGATCACATTCAGGGGCGTACTGAGAGAGCCTTGAAATGGTTAACGTAGGCCCCTCTTTTGTGGCAATTCGTGTAGACATCAGTCATCATGAATAAATTTAAATAGGCCCCCGATAGGCCCTCGAAACATAGACCCCGCGGGAAACCTCCCGTTTTCCCGTATGGCCAGTACGCCCCTGTTCACATCTGCATTGTTTTATTCGTAAAGCCAAGCTGCTTTTGTGTTTATTAGGCCTGTTGGCGTATGGCAGACGTTTGCTGTCAAAGTAACTTCAAACATTGCCTTACCTACCTGTTGCATCAAGAGAGCGCTAAATGGTCGCCCATGACTTAGGTTAAAAACAAGTCCAATAATTCGTACAGTTTCGAACCAATTATTTACACTAATGGCTTCTTAACGATTGTCCCGTTCCACAATTTTTAATAAAATTTGATACGAGCGTTGACCTATCAAGGCGTATATACTGTACAAAGAAACACCCGCCATGGCAGTTTAATTTCTCTTAATTTATTTGCGCATCTACCAAATTTACTTTAATAAAACTAAAAAAAATATTCGGTGATACGTAAGACCAGCAAAGAGCTTCACATCAAAAGGCAAAAAGCTCAAACGTAGCCGAGCGAGTATTACACCCGGATTTTTAAGAAACATTTGAAAGTATTGCAAAGTCATTAAAATGAGAGCAAATGCAAATTTTAAATACATTTCTATCCGCACCGCCTACAAAATGCCCAAAGGCCGTTTCTTTAGTCTATCTGTTCTTTCTTTTATATGTTCCTTTAGAATATAAAGTTTTTGAAGGATTACACCATTCACATTTTCTACACTTAAGCGTTTCTTAATACTATCTAATGTCAGTATGGCTCAGCATGAACTTCTATGTTCAACGCTCAAACTTTGAAATCAACATTTAAATAGACCAACGAAATTCGGTGTTTGGGTCGTGTCATAACTGTTTCACTAAATAATCAAATCGTTTGGCCTCCATAGCATGGCAGGTGGTGGTGATGGTGGTGGTTGTTGAGGACCGTTTGATATGGCTTAAATATTTTTGTGGTTGTTGTCCTTCTTCTTCTTCTTGTTGGGGAAATTTTTCTTTTACCTAGATATCGAACCAGTTAACCTATTTTCAAGTTTTTTAGCTTAAAACATGGGTATTAACAAGGAACACGTTCTTTTGAATGCTATGTTATTGTGATGATTTATTCCGGAAAGCGTTCATCTCAATTGTCTCAATCGCGATTAGCTCATTCCACAAAGTTCTGAATTTCTAGTTATTTAATTTTGCCAGAACTCTAGTTATTTAATTTACCTGAAATATCTCCATGAAAGAAAATAACAGATACTGTTACTAAAAAAAAATACTTAGGCGTATAAATTAGAGACGGAAACATAAAAAAAAAAACTTAATGCTGTAAAGGAACAGATACAAAAAAAAAAATTACGCGTACAATCAGCGGTGCACTAGTACGTATAAAAGAAGCTTCAACTTTTTTTGCGAGAATGCTGGATATTCTTTTACGCGTGTTAGTGTGATGTTGATGGCATACATGTCTTTTTCTTGTATCTGTTCCTTTAGAGCCTCAAATTTTTTAAGGGTTACATCCGTACTTCATACGCTTAACCGTTTGTTTTTTAAATATTGATACCAAGTTTGGGTTACAAATATTAAAATGTGGTGGAAATATTAAGCATCAAATTCTTCGCTTTAAGGTGGGAGCATGAGTTAAACCTTAAAATAACTGAAAAAAAAAACAATGCAGAGTACGAAATGAAATGATTCATTAATTGTTACCTTATAAAGTGTGGCCTGTCCATGAAATGAGATCATTTTTGGGAATGGGAAAAAAACTGTTTTCTCTTCCCTTTCGTAGTTTGCTAATGGAAAGTCCTAATCAGCGAAATTAATTTAACCTCCTTAACTAACACGCTAGCCTGTAAAATATTTGTCTTTTGTTAATTCCATTAATTCTTTACATCATGCGAATCCACTGCTTTGGTCCAAAACGGCGCAGGCATGATGTCTTTTGCACGAGAGAATAGAACATTTTTTTACGTTTGTTTCTTTACTTGATTACTTGATAATTTTCACCAGTACACTTGCACATTTTCACAAGGAGAAAACAAAGAGAACTAGACGAATTAACGTCCTTTTCACGCGCTGAGGTTATCTTGGGATGGAGAGGGACAATTTTGCTAAGAAGTAGCTAGGGTTTTTAACTTGCCGTAATTGACTTGAGCATAAGCGATTTTTGATAACCTTCGATCTCTTCCTTGTCCTATTCGGAAAATTACTATTTTTTTCCCACAAACATCTATAATTTTTTTACTTCTCTGATCAGACTAAACTCTTCCATTTTTCAAGGCATTGACGATTTAATTACGCTAGATTTTATTCATTTAGGAAGATCCTTTGCATCGATATCATTATCACTGCCACGTAGTGATTTCTGGACTTCCTAGACTTCCATGTTCCATGTTCCTTGACTTCCATCCGTGTACGCACAGACGAAATGCGCATGATTAATCGCTTTGTCAACTGGGTAATTTGACAGGCTGGGTTTGTTGTTTTACCTGACAATGTATAAATTTGTAGGTAAGTATCATACAATTTTAATTCGGAGATCTATCAGTATAAATCCGATCCGTTTTTACTGAATTTCATTTCGGAAACTCCGATCGCAAATAAATTACTGGTAAATGATTATAATTTAGAATGGGTTAGCGAGACAGCACCTTTTGTGGTCCTGTTTACTATCATTTTTGTGTGTTAGGCCTAAGCAAATGAAAAGGTGATATAACGATGCCAAGCAGAGGTGTGGCTGGCCCCAGAATTTTTTTATTGCACCAGTTTTATATCCTGCACAACGAGTAGTGCAGTAGGACCTCATAGCACTGGTTGCACCACGGCCCTCAACAAGCTATCAACGCCACTGAATAAGATTCAGACATTTGCTTCAGATAATTTATTGTTTTGCCTTATGTGACTACGGCTTTAATAAATGTTGATGTTTTTTTGTGACCAACGCCCATCGTCTCCAGCTGTCAGTCAAGGTTTATCAATGATGAGGTTGTCAACCTTGGGAGAAAGTGGTCTAGTTAATAAAGAACAGGTATAAGGTTGGGATTGCCCGAGGGAGGGCGCCGTTGTAGTCGTCCGTCAGGATCTCTTCTGTCACTTGGCTACTCAAGCGCAGATGTGAAAAAATGCAGCGATAAATTTAAAGAATTTGGATGTATGTAGGTTGGAATGTCAAGATGATCACCTTGAGAAACTAATTGACCGACAATCAATAAAAGCGTGGAACTTCTAAGTGCTGTAAACCTGGAATGACAATATGTTCTTGTCTGTGAATAAAAAAAACACAATAGTGCTGCAACGAAATGCCCGAAAATGGCGACCTTTCGGGCCTATAGGGTACGTTCAATTAACAAGCAAAGTTATTAAAACTTTATCTTACAAGCCTCGCCACTATATGAAAACAAGGGAAAACGCATAAAGAAAAGAAAATAATAAAATTCGACAAGGGCCATTGCATCAACAGAGTCTGTGTGTGGTGCCATTCAGTATGCTGAGAAAGTATTTTCGGAAAGGTTAGGTCACTTGGATCAACTCACTAATTTTGTGTACCGTATCACGTCGGATCACGGGTCACACCGGATCTCTGGATCATGGGTCTGCGGTTCGAGTCGGCGGTTTCATAAAGTAAGATCTAGTTCGAGCGCTGGGAAGACCATCGGAATGATTTGCATTTTAGCTGTTCCGTTAGTTTGGATGTATTGAATCACACATTTTTTTGCTGGTTTGTGGTTAATGACATAGCTAATATTCGGCTACTAAAATTGTTTTAGAAATCTGAATTCTTTGTACTAATTTCTTTTTTGTTCTGTTTAACAGTTTGGTTTTAATTTTAAAAATTTGTACTGAATGTAGCTTAGTTTACTAAATATGTTTTAGTCTATTTGACCTGCCGTGGTGATGGCTGATGCTCTTGGTTTTACACACAGTACTTTCCCAATTCCACTTATTTGCATCCGTGATACGAAGTTAATTATAGTATCATTTTATTGAAGAAGGTGTCATTACCATTAGACACATTTCTGTACTTGTTCAGAAATGCAACATTCAGGACAAATTTAGATGATTGTGTGTGACACGCCAATTTTGATTGATCTAGGTGAAAGCAAACAGACAGAACAAGAAAGAACAACAACAACATTGTAGTCACGTTAAAATAAATTCACAAAAAAATTAACCTTACCTAAGCTTTCATCTGTAAAAATTTAAAGTCGGTTAAGTGGTTCGATCTTTAGATTACAGCGAAAAGTCAGAACAACAATAACGATAGTGTAGTCAAATTGGAAAAACTTTCCCAAAGCTGCGATTTTTTAATGCCTACATTTTAAGTTACAAAAAAATTAAGTCGATTCATTGGTTTGATGCCAAGGTGACAGCCAAAAGCTCAACAAAAACAACAACAAGTGTATTGTAGTCATATTAAAATAACAGTCAAAAGGTTATGGTCCTTGTTAAGCTATAACGTTTTAAGCTATTCAAATCGAGGCTCGATTCGTTGGTTTGATCTAGCGGGGGCCATGACTACCTATAGTCGCAACCGGCCTTATGTGCAGTACCACCACTTTTAAGTCACTTTCACTTCACACTTCCGTTTTTTAAAATTCATTTTATCTAAATTTTGGTGGCTAAATATAATGGTGAAAACTGTTTGTCTCTATTCCGTAGATGATGGGCTCACTTGTCGGCCACTTCCGGCCACTTCCGCTTCAAACGGTTTTTTTTTATTCATCTTAACTAATTTTTGGACGCTGAACTTAATGTTGAAAACCGTTTGTCTCTATCTAGCACCGTTCCATAAACGATGGGCTCACTTGTTGGCCACTTCCGGTACAGCTTCATACTTCCGGTTTTTTTTTATTCCTTTTAGCTAATTTTTGGACGCAAAATCTAATTGTAAAAACGGTGACGGATGGACAAATTCATTGCTATAGTCTTGCTAGCTTTCGCTGTACAGAGGACCACAAATATTATAGTCACATTAAATTAACTGTCACCTGAACCCCTTAACACTAAGTTTTAAGGTATTAAAGTTGAAAAGCGTATCGTTGGTACCTACATTTTAAGGTAAAAAAAATTAAAATCGGCTCATTGCATGGATCTTTAAGTGAGAGAAAAATAAATTGCCCCAACAGAACCAACAACACCAACAACATTATTGTAGTATGTTAAAATGACTGTTACAAGCACCTTGTGACCTTGTTTATACCTACTTTTTAAGGCATTAAAATTGAAAATGGATTCATTGATTGGATTTCCAGGTGATGGCAAAGAGTTCCAACAACAGCAAGAACAACAACAACACAAAATGGCTAATCTGTGTCGGCCGAACGTTTCGATTGTTGTCGTTAAAATTTTTAATGCAGTGAAATAGTTATCAAATCAAAAACCGAAACTGGTAAAAGGGGCCGCCAAGTTCCGAATGGTTCGGCTCTTCAAAGGAGTGATATCAACACACCAAAACATTCGCCAAGTTAATCGCACCGCTTAATAGTTCGAAGGTTAAATGAAAACTAGAACATTGCTACTTTCGGTAGCATTGTTCAAGTTTTCATTTAACGTCCGAAGTATTATTCGGTGCGATTAAGTTGGCGAATGTTTTGGTGTGTTGATATCACTCCTGTGAAGGGCCTAACCTTCCGGAACTTGGCTGTCTCTTTCACCAGTTTTGGTTTTTGATATGATATCACTCCTTTTTTTTAAATTGTGTATTGGCTTAACTCCACTACTGTGCACATGTGTACTATAAAGTGCCACGTCAATAAGAAATTGGTTTTCAACAATTTGCAACTACCTTTTGCCTATAGGCCGAACCATTCTCAACTTAGTCACCTCTTTATGGGTTTTTGGTTTGGTTTTAATTTTGTTGTAATTTGTATTACAATATTTAGTTAGTTTTGGTGTGTTGATATCACTCCTTTGAAAGGCCGAACCACTCTCAACTTAGTGGCCTCTTTAACAGTTTTTGGCTTTGTTTATTTTGCTTTGTTTTTACAGTTGGTTTATTTTTCGTGATTTGGACGTGAATACAATTTGTTTGCAACGTTGTTTAGATTTATCGTGATGCACTAGTGTGTGTCTAGGCACGTACGTCAGTATCCACGTTCTCATTGTCCGAACTTTGGCCGTCCAATGAGAGACGATGCCGACAATACCAACAATGGTTATAACAATATTTTCGTACTTACGCGCCCTCCCGCGCCATCCCTGTTACGCCCCTAGGCTCTAAACCATAAAATTATGCTGTTCGTATTGTACTGCACCCATTCGTCCAATTTCATAGCTGGAAGCCTCCCCGTTATCTCGGTATCGATGAATAATCACCCTATGGGATTTAACATGGGGATGAGCGAATTAGCTAGTTAGCTAGCTAGTTAACACATTTACAACGTTATTGAGGGTCAGATTTTGCATTGAAAGCAGCTTAGCTGGCATTCCTACACGAGTTAATTTTTGTCAGGTGCCTCCAGTGATCCATTGATATAATTAACTGAACAAATAAGGGCTTCACCGTTTAGGAAAAAAGAATTTGAACTCCAATTTCATGGAACAAGGACTGTTTTACCTCAATGGCTATGTCAGAAAGTGAACGCAGTTTGTATTTCAAATGTTTAATGTAAAACATTAAACACATTGTGTGCGTGTGCGCGTTTGGGTATGTTTGTGTGTGCGCCCGCTTAATTTATGTATTATAGAGTTTTTTGTTTTTTTAATATTTGTCTGTGGTTGTTATTTAATATAGTAAGTCTGTTTCATGTGAGTGGCTATATGTGTATTTTGTGTACATCAAGGACCGTGGTAGCGGTCCTTATGTAAGCCTCAGCTTAAACTTCCATGTTAAACGTCAAACTTTGAGCTCCTACAGTTTCGCCCAGAATTGACATAGACCAACGAAATTCGGTATTTGGGGTCGTGTCACAACTCTTTCACTGCATTACAAATTTTAACGACAGCAATCGAACCGTTCGGCGTCCACAGCATGGCCATGTCTTGTTGTTGTTGTTGTTGTTGTTGTTGTTGTTGGGACTCTTTGCCCTCACCTGGAGATCGAACCACTGAACCGATTTTCAAGTTCTATAGCTTAAAACGTAGGTATGGACAAGGCCTAGGGTCTTTCGCATGCTATTTTAATGTAACTACAATATTCTTGACACGGAGAGCCAAATGTTGCTCTTACCAAGAGATCGAACCAATGAACCGATTTTCAATTTGTATAGGTTAAAATGTAAATATTAACACCGACCAGGGCCTTTTGAACCCGATTTTAATGTGACTGCAGTATTCTCGTCAGCAGAGCAATTATTATTGTAGAGCACTGGGCAGAAATAATTAAGTGGAGTAACAAATCTTTGCAGAACTTTTGCAGAAAACATAAATTTGGTGCACAAGTCTTTCTTAACAGCAAAAATCGAACCAGCCATGTACCCCTATGAAATACCCCAAAGTGCCT
>JAHWFP010131409.1:0-12939 GCA_023313725.1 Lithobius niger | reverse complement strand
AGACTGCATACAAGTAAGCACGGGCAGAGGTGGCATCTTACTGGAGGAAAAAAAGAACTTTTGGCGTCTTTGAACGGGTAGGTTTAGGCTGACATCCTTCTAACATCCCAGGAACCAAGTTTCCACTCTCACCAGAAAACCCAGGTTACAGTTCGGTGGTTCATCCAACGGCAGGAAGCATAGTCAGGACCTAAAAGCAAGTGTCCTCGCCCCTCCTCTCCGCCATCCATCAACACGTAAAGAGTTACGTCCAATACTGACTCGCTGACAGAGATCCCGAAGCCTTCACCCCCGTGCTCATAAGTACTGCCGTCTCATTTGCATAAAGCAATACCAAGGGCCCTTTCAGCAATTTTCCCCAAAACGACAGGAAAGCAATCTGTTTTCACAAATATTGATCCATGCATAAATAAAATACTATAATACACTAATTCACATACCTTTATTTACCAACATAAACTCAGGGAAAACATTGCCAATTGAAGGTCAAGGCCCATCGAGAAGTGAGAAAATGCTTGAGACGAAAGCCAGCCAGATTCGTCGCCACGTCACGTGACTACCAGGAAAAAAAAAACACGACACCAAGCACAGAATGGAGAAACTCGGTTTTAAGGCCCACAGTGCGCTCGAGCTCCCAAAAAAGACTTGAATCCCGTCCAAAATTCTCACAACAGTTACCTGTTAAACCCGCGAATGCCGTACAATTGGACAATAATGTTTTTGTTCAAATAGGCGTTATATTCCAAATGCCGTTAGCTACGTACCTACATCCGAAGGTGTGAGCAACAAAATGGAAGAATGGTGTAAGGGTATTAGTTCCTCAGATACATTATTTTCGTCAATGAGAATGGCAATCGTGTACGAAAACCACCCTCTTACTGGCAAGGGTATTCGATTTTCATTAAAAAACAAATAAAAAACAATTGAGCTAACAGTTGAGTATGCAGATATCATAGAGGATTGGTACAGACACACGACCTTTAGCCACGACTCATTCTGCCAAATGACACGTACCCAAGACTCGCAGCAATATTAAAAAAAAACCTCCCATAGTTATCCAACATGCATATATATATAATTCTGACGAGCTACTATAGGCTCACAATCATGTTTAATCCTGCCGAAGATTTCGTGGTGAACATTAGTGGTTCCACGGTTAATGCTAAATATATTTTAAAGGAACTTTCGATTATCGGACAGTATACTAGCACGCATTTTAGAATTAAAAAACCTAACGTGTGTATTTAGCCATTAACCTCTAACAACAGGCAAACAATTTGGTTTTGTGAAAATGTATTACATAACGACAGATTCGCAAACGGCCCTTTCGACTGCAACCTAGTGGTTGTCACGCATGAAATTCGTAGTTTACAATTTTTCAATCGACGATGCGGGTTTCACGTAAAAGGCGACATCCATTTGGGAAAAAAAATGCCTCGTCAAAACGGGGGATTAGAATCAGTTTTCTTGCCCGAAAGTAAATGGGAATTAAATAATGAATATTTTAATTTGTGTCCCGTTCATACCGCTTCTAAATACTTGTATTTTAAAGCTGATATCTGTTACCGTCAAATGTCAATGATCACGCCATCAAAAACTTAAAAATGATTTGCGTTATGATAAAAGCGAAGATCTCAACGCCTAACATCAGCAGTCCATCGTCAACCATGTAGCCCGATACAACTCCGTCGTTAACAGGCCAGTGGCTGTCCGCGCACCGCTTGAAGCCGTGCATCCGCCCTTGAAACGCCGCAGACGAACGCCTAAATCACCCGAGGAGAGGCCTTGCGATACTTTGGGTATTACATTGAATGATGATTCTTTGAACAAAGAACTGTTCGCTAGTGTCATCGTGACATTTACGAATGAATACCACATAGACAGCCATTACGTGGCTGCACACTCTGCCGGACTGTATTGCTTCGTAGGGTACAACAAAAAAGGTGAATAACGACTATGTGCTTGGTTTGACAAAAACTATAGCACCGATGTGCAAGCCAAAAATTATTTAGCTTCCAACGAAAACTGTGAGAAGAAACTTTTTGTCTACTTTGTAAAAACAAGACTAGTTTCCTATACAGACTTTTAAAGTAGAATTAATACGTGCTCTAGTCTGTTTTTTTTTAAATAAGATTTGAACCTTGTCCAAGGCGAGGGTGTGCACGTATTAATCTTGACACGATTGTCATCCACACGCATAAACCACCTGTTCATAACCACTTAGTGCCAGATAATAAATATCTCAAAGAGTATTTTCCTGTAATTAAAACACTTAAGCTCGACACTTTTTCCAGGCACACTGTGCAACCCCCATAGCGCTAACGAATGGATCAAACCTGAAAGACGTGACCCTATTTGCATACACATTGCCATTCGACTTGACTTCCCCAAGACGAAGGTTGGGTGGTGCATATTGGCCGCCATTTCTGCCTCTTCTGAGAGGGAAAATTGGTGGTTTTTATCCTTTTAAATTGATGGTATTGTACCCTTTATTTTATTTTATATTTATTTTTATTGTGATGATGCTTTTACATAGGATGACTTAGTGGCATTTGCCATGCTTGAATTTTATGCATACCTGATGACGAAATTTGAAAAATTTCGAAACGTTGTTGTGTTTTTATCTTGTACCCACTGCTTGGTTTTTACTTTAATTATCTATTCCGCTGGAGACGGCCCAACCTAGTTGGCATCAAGGCCCGTCTCCATCCGTGACCGATCCTCCCATCCCTTGCCACCACCACCATCGGTCACTCCGATTATCACTACTCGCTTACATTTTTTGGGAATTGAATATTTAGTTCATGCCAGTTTTAATTTTTCTTCCTCAAAGTAACATGTTACGAAGGGAAAATATCGATTTTGTTATACTGCGCACTTCTTAAAATTGGCTAATGCGATCTTGCGACACACAGAAAATCTTATGACGCAGAAATACTACGAATATTACAGAAAAATGGGGAAGAATTAGTTTTAGTGGTTACCACTCGGCTAGGGGTGTCGTCACCGCACAGACCTACGGGTTGATCTATGGCAAGAAACAATAATGGCGTATAGTGGTATGGCTTAACTATTACACATTTGACCAATCACAAAAGTTGGAAGTTTCGAGAAATGGGCAAAAAAATGAGAATGTAGCTACGTGTTGAGACCCATTTCATCAGATGTCCAAAACCCACAGAGGCAGCCAGACGACTCACAAAAAATCTCCCCAAAACGGGAAAACGCTAGACTGACTGGAGGTGACTAGGAGAGACTGGACAGATAAGAAAAATGCTTAAGTGCAACTGGTGAGTAAAGAAAGAATTGGAAGTATTAATAATAGGTGGAAGTACGGGGAAAAAAAAGTGCATAATTATGTGTACTAATTTTCTTTAAGATTTCTTTTAAAACTTATTCCATTCCTTTAGTACGGTAAACAGTTATTGGATTTGGTATATATTTTCTTTTATTAATTTTTTTTTATTTTGGCTTTGGGTGTAATTTTAATTGTGTATTTTCTTCTTTGAAGTTAAGCGATTTTTGGGAGCCTAACCGACTTGGTTAATTTGTGTGCGACATTTGTGGTAAGCGGTAACAGATTTTGAAAGACTGATTTTTTTTTTATTAAAGTATAAATTTTATAAGGTTTTCTTGTAAACTGGAATATTTAGCCAAGGTATAATCGAATTTGTACTAACTACAGGATATTGTATTGACTGGTGTTGGGACTTTAATAAAACTTGGATAAGAGCTTTCAATATTAAGTTTATCCAAATAAGTGTTTTATTGCGAGTATTGTTGGGGGAGCAATTGTTGGAGTGTGACACTGTGACTACGACACGGAGCGACGTCAAAACAATGGTGATGCACTTTCATCCTGCATACCATTATAACTCAGTCTTACATTGTTCTTATACTGTTCCTATATCGACCTTAATGTCTGGGTCCTAGTCATTGTACTCTAAGTCAACCAAACTACATTTCCCGTACAGTGGTGAAAAGTACCACGGCTTGCCTTAGAAATCTTCAAGAATGTAAGAATGCGTGTCCTTGACTAAATAAGTTCATTTGAATAGTGTGCGGCTAACGTCGAGTGTTTCACTGGGACAATTCAATGCAATGATGGCCTATGTAATAATGACAGTATTAGGTTACAATTTTCTTCTTTCCGTCTCAGTTACATTTCAGATGAAGTTTAGTCTAGCGGCCGTTGCAGCTTGCAGATCGCCAAAAATATTGGTGAAACCATTTCACACAATGAACCAAGCAGCTGCGTGCATTAAAATCAAAAATGGAATATAGGGGAATTTATCGTTGAGTTTCTTATGTCGAACTATAACGAATATAACAAATTTCCTATGAAGGGGTACCGCATTTGTCAAAAACACAATACAATTTTTTTTAAGTACTGGGGGGGGATGTGGTGTTTTGGGGGGGTCAAGATCTGGACACACATGACCACACGGGGGGGGGGGGGGGTTAAAAATGGCTTAAAAAACTGTCACGTGGTTTTTGAATGGCCCCAAATCACGCTAAGAGGCATCGATTTTCCAGCCCTTGCTTCAGAGGAGTAACTTCAGAATTGGGGCCCGGAGGCGGCAGTAAAGTGGAGGGCCACCCTTCATAAAAAAAATTCAGTTGCCACACATTATTGTGAGAGCCCAGTGAGAGGACCCTTTCACTAAAATAATAAATGCAGTATTGCCACGCAAGGGGGCAAGAGCCCAATAGAGGCCTCCCCCTACCCTTCATAAAAAAAATGTATTTACAGCACAAGGTGAGAGCCCAGTGGAGGCCCTTCATAAAAAAAAATTATAGTATTTGCCACATAAGGCGAAACTTACTTTTTCTAATATTTGCGGTTACAAACAAATTTTAAATTGGGGTTAGAGAGGGGGGGCCTCCAAAGTCGGTGGGCCCGGAGGCTGCTGCCTCCTTTGCCTCATCGTAGTTACGCCACTGCCTTGCTTTATTACCTTAATAACATTACGACTTTTTCTGGACCGTTGGGTTCAACTCTTGATTCCCCCCTCACCCTCAAGAAAAAAATCTAGGGCTATTTTTTTTATGAATTACAGTCTTGGAAATCAAAACGAAATTTAACCCACCCCGGTAGCGTAAGTTCTGAAAAAAAGATGATAGTAAATTTGGTAAAGCCTTTGTATTTTGGGGCAGGTTCTGTCTTTGGTCCTTCAGGCCCAGTCTACAAAATAATGATAACGCAAATTACGTTTCTTTATGCTAGAAAAAGTACAATGATGCTGATGGATGCTTGAGACTTGAACGGCCTCCTCAGTGACCCATCCACGCATGCGCAAGCGTGGTCCTCCCTATAAGAATGGCGGCTACGAGGGCTCGTCATCTCTTTGTCTCAAGCTGCCGTCTTGTGCGGCAGCTCGTTCTGGGTCCATGAACATTGTGGCTCCCTTCCCGTGCTCTCCTGGGACCGCTGCACCTTCCATCCTGACAGGCATCGTTTTCCTCCCTGCCTTTCGGCTGCTCATCTCTTCACAAGCTCACCCATCGAGGTTGGTCTACACCACCCAGGAAAAGCCTGAAATATGGACCGCCCTCAATCAGTCCTTACGCCTGCCCACGTGGAAATTCCTTCATTGGACTGAAAACATTGTGGCTCCCTACTCGTGTCCCCCGGGATCGTCCCACCTTCCGTTTCGGCTGGAAGTATTTCTCCTATGATGGCCCTTTCGTTCATTCTGAGAACATGGTGGCTCCCTTCCCGTGTTTCCCGGAATGGTCCCACTCTCCGTTCCGGCAAGCTTCGTTTCACCTAAACCTATGGTCGTCTCCTCCTTCGTTTTTTCGAAGATGGCACTTCGTTGGATTGGAAAGCATTGTGGCTCCCTTCCCGTGTCTCCCGGGATCGCTCCACCTTCCGGTTCGGCTGGAATTGTTTCACCCGAGTCTACGGCATTACCTTGAATCTGTGGGCCATGTGGCCTTTTAGCCTTACTTATCCTGCCACATGCCGTTCACTACTTCCGTCTGGCTACTGTCCTGTGCCTAAATAACCTCACCTTCGTGACAAAGGCAAACCATCCTTCGTAGTTCTGCTTTCTTGGCTCTAAGCAATCTCTCGCTTGAGCCCACCCTGACTCAACATTTCTGCATCTCTTCTCGGACTCCGATGGCGTCTTTACATTTTCCATGTTCAGTTTGGATCACCCTTCGTTTGACCCTTGGAATGTTAATGCAGTTCTTTCCTCTGCGAATGCTACTCTCTGCCACCAAGCCCATTCATCTTCCCTTTGTATTGTAACTAATATTTTCCTCATCAAAATTTTCGGCTCCCGTCACCCGCTTTCGCATGAATGGGTCCTTCATTTCAACAAAAGTGGATCAGAAGCTTCAGTGGTTAATGGCCGCCCCTTTCGTGACATGATGAAGGCACACCTACGCCAGGCTTGACAACGCGACCTCACTTGCAACGTTCGTATTCATCTATCCAAAAATCTCGACAACTCCTTCGTCTGTTCCTTCAGAGAATGTCGATCATCCTTTCGGTGAGATATTTCTTGTTGCCCATTACCATGATGACAGGCAGTTAACCACGTCCTTAGCCACGACTGACTTGTAACCCCCTGGGATTTCCAGGCTTTCGCACATTCTTTACATCACGAAAACGAACACCGATCCCGCTACCTTCGCCCGATCTGAAATGCAAGAGTTCTCTCGAGCTCTTGTCTCCACACCCTGTGGTTATCATTTGCAACTTGTCTTTCTGTCAGGCAACAGCAAAGACATACACACAAAAAATGATAACTGGACATGAAGATGGACTGCAGCACATCGATTGAACAACAACACCTTGCAAGCATAGCCAATTTCTTCTACTGCATAACATTCATCGTAAGGCACGTCGCCTTGGAAAGGACAAAAAAAAGGGGGTGGGGGAAACATTGCTTAAGCGACGTACCCCTGCCAGGACTGGCTAAGACACCGCCAGCCTGACCACGAAACAAAAAAGAAGAAAGAAGTAAGACACGCAATGCTTTTGCGCTCATCACACAAGACTGGGTTTTCTCGGTCTGGGACGTCTCCTCACATGGCAATTAAAAAATAAATAAATAAATGATCATTGACAACTGAATCTTCAGTTGGTTTAACGTATGGCAATTAACTACTTTCACAATCAGTGATCTGTACACTATCATTTCATCAGAAGACCCTGGTGTCCTTCAAATCTCTGCATCAGATTAACCAATGCTAGAAAGCTGTGAGTCACGGCCCCTTCGTCCACGGTACATGGGATGTCCGCCGGAAGAGGCTAGCGAAAGCTACGCGTAAGAATCTCCAGATGGCAGCACTCTGAACAACCACGCTCACTTTCCATAATGCTCTTTTCCATCCGTAGCCTAAGGGCAGGAAACGCTCCCCATTGTCACTCAAGTCAAACCTGTCACGCACTAGCTCATAACATGTTACCCAAGAAATGTAGCAGCATGTCACAAGTGAATTTCATCACACCACCAACTGTAACGGAAAGAACCAAAGGGACTCCAGATACAACGGAACACCAAGAAAGTGCAAATGCCAGGCAATGTTAGCTGGCAAACAAAGACTTGATCCCTACACAGCCTGTCAATACCATCGCACATGTGATTACCATAAAAGGCCTTGCTCAACCTAGCGGTCAATAAGCAGGACCAAATGGGGACGAAATTTGGCATTAAACGTCGTTCAAGACTTCGGAAAAATCAACGTGAAAAAAAGAAGCAACTTGGCAAAGCATGAGCGTCTGGTGAGGTTCCCTCATGTTCTGGAAAGTCACTGGTCTGTTCCCCTTGTAAACCACCCAAACCGCCCATCTCTCCGTGGTCAGTCTTGTCTTCAACAAAAGACTCCGACACATTGTTTTCTCCATCACTGTTGACTTTCTCATTGCAAAAAGTCCTTCCTTCGTCATCGTCATTGTCATCAAGCCCTTCTTGAAGTGAATCATCTGCATCATCATCACCATCTTCTTCTGTCCAAGCGAACAAAATAAAAGTTATTAGTGCCAGCACTGACTACAAACTCCAGTGATGGATCCAGTTCCTCCGTTGCCATGGTATAACGAAAATTGCTTGTGGCATACGACAATTTTCGATAAATCCAATTCTGCGTAAGATGATTAAGGAAGAACAAATAGATTCAAGACACTAAGTCACATGGGTTTATTAACATTCAGATTCCAATCTCCAGATATTAGACAATACTAGAATTATTGTTAAGTCAGATTATTTAAGCTTCACAGGTCTGGCCATCATCGGCTTGTTATCAAACAACAAGGTTGAACTTAATACTCGTCAAGTGAATTCACAATAGTATGTATCTTCCTTAACACATGGAAATCGTTAACCAAACTAAACCATGAATAATGTAATCAGGTTATCAGCACTCTATAATCACAATACCAGCAAGCACAACTGGCTATCACTCAATGCTGGAACTCCACTGATCAATACTAGACTGCACACTATACACAAATTCAAGTTTAGTAATCACTTATCTGTATAAAGGCTGGCTAGCAAATGGACCAAAGCAATCTCCAGTGACTCCAAGTCTCCCCCAAGACAATACCAGTGGAACGGAACTGTAGCAGCAAGACCCCTGGCAAGAAGTCCCCACCAAAGCTTTAATTCCTCTATATATTGTATATGAAAACTACACTTGGGTCTTGAGCATGACTGACACATAGATTTACTCTACTCAACATCAATCCACAAATGGCTCCATCCGTTGAGGGAGCTGGTTACTAAAACAGCAGTCTCTGGGAAAACCCAAGTCCACCCACTAGCTTACATCAGGCACACTGTAACAGCGCTTGTTTGGGTACGAATCAAATAAGTGGTGAATTATACTCTTACAGAAATAGTGGTTGATGGTTACATGCCTTATGTTGACTAATTAATTATTTAGTTAATTAATCCAACCAATTACAATAATTAATTAGGCAATTAGTGAATGCATATTAATTAGGTCTTAAACACACAAAATCAATAATCGATTTGTAAAATCATTACACAGTCCCATTGTTAAACAAAGGCCTACTGGCACCCATGTGCCAGTGGTCTTGTTTCAATTTTGTGTGTTTCCCCCAACAGTGGCACTGTGTAAATAACACCGACCGTCCCATTGTAAAATGGGAGCATACCTTAGGAACCTATTTTACTTAATTTCGAAATAATAACTTCGAACCCTAAAAATTTTGACTTCGGTAGGAATAAACTCCCACACTTAAAAAAAACTAACATGTGTCGTTAGTAGCCAAAAAAATGTGTGGGAGAACCTTTCCAAAGGTTCCAAAACTTATCTAAGCTTTTGTCAAACACCACTAATGGTACTTGAAATTCATGACATCAGGTTCCTGTATTTAACATGTTATAAGATGAATAAGACAACATAACGGTCAAATATAAGTCTTTAAGTCTGAATGAGTCCTTCGGTGAACAGAACTAAGGATGTAGACATTCTCTAACAACATGGTAACAATATTTCAGAAAATTCAATTTTTTAAGAAGCATAATCGTGGAATCAGCTGTACAGTAATAATTAAGAGATACACTGAAAGGTGTAGAGCTTTCCGAATGTTCGGTATGAAGTAGCAGTAGAACTTTTCGAACAACCAAAATAGAACATGTTAGTCCGAAACAGCCACGTCAAAACCATAATTTGCAGCAGGTCGCTTCACAGCAGTAGTATAAATGATATGTCCGTTGAAGTAGACTGGGTGCTGGCAACCACTAGTTCTGGATTTCAGGAGCTGGTTTGTAGTCTTGCAGATGCACGCAGGTTGGTACCACACAAGTCCAGGTTTAAGTCTTTTTTATTTGTTAGAAGTGGAATGACATTTCGCACAGGTCAACGACCCGAATCCCATACATGGTGTTGTAGCTGATTTGAATCTGTAATTGAGTCCCATGGCTGGATATGGCTGCCGCATTGTCTGGTTCACATCCCAAGAAGGTGAGCGGCATTCAGTGCCTTATGCCTCTACAGTCAGAGCTGGCGGTCGCATGTAGAGACAGGTGTTGTTTCTGGAAAATAAACGATATCTATGAATATGCAGTCAAATATTTGCGTATCTCTGAACCTGAAACAGTGATCTTGTTAAGCCAACATTTTGCGCTTGAACAGAACAGTCCTATTTCAGAATAAGCATAATCAAAATCAGCATGCTTAGCCAATAGCTCCCCGGTTGGCTTCCCTGCAATACAATGACTCCAACCAGTTTGCCAAAAGTAGGTGAACAGTCTATGTGCTTGAGTGAGGAGGAGAAGCAAAACTCCTACGTTACAGAGCCAATAGTTCCCTCCTTATCAGAAAACCATGTCGAAACAGTACTTTCAGGCTTAAAATTTTATTTTACAAACGCTTTTTACTGCTATTGTGCAACCCATATTTTCTGCCAAAATCCTTTTAGTACAGCTAACAGCACAATTTCCGCTGGATTAATACAATCAAATCCATGCTTTTATATGAGCATCTTTGACTACAGAAACCCCAGGATGATGATCAAACCTTCTTCGACTGGAAATCCAAACCCCAGGTCAGAACCAACTTTGAAAAAAAAATTTTTTCAAACATAAAATCAATCTTAAATTTATAACAAGCCAGGCCGCATAGGAGCCAAACTTCAATCTTCATGCACAATCAAATCTTTGATTTTTGTAACGAATCCCTTACGTATAGCCAAACTCAGATTTTGAACTGTAACTTCGACCTTTTTGTGTAACAACTAACTTTAACGCAATAACCCAGCTTTGAGCTGGAACCAGCTCTTTGATTTTAAAAATGCTGAAACCATTCCTTTGAACATGGCAACCCATGTTTGTGTAGAACTAAAACTTCGACTTTAACATAGAAATGCATCTTTACTTGTAACAACCCAGGTGTATGTAAGAAACAACCTCTAACTAGGGTCTATCAGTCAGCCCACGTGCACCTAGGGTCTATCACCAATGTTTTCCCCCTTGAACGCTAGATATCCGCCTCATATCTCTGCCGCATTCGTGCGTCGCCCACCCGGGATAATTGTTTCCCTTTTTCCCAGGTAACTAGTACACTCCAGCACAGAGTAGAAACTACGTCTCGTAAAAACTAGGAACGCGTTCTTGGATGTTGGTCGTTGAACCTCACCCTAGCTGAAAAAAAAAGTAGAAAAAAAAAACAAAATGGAAAAGATTTTTATCTGTTGTTAGAGAAAGTCGTAGGACAGTGCGCACACGCTGTAGCAACACCCAAGGACAACCAGTTTAAACCTCGCGAAATGGCGTCTATATGTTGTTATTTCAAGGATAAATGTCGTACCGTGAGTGACAGATCGCGTATATCAGTTCGCAGCTACAAGAATTACCTAAATAAATCGTCAGCGTCGCACTAATACACGTGTAGAAAAAAAAAGACACTACGGTACGACACTTATACAACAAATTAGCAAGCAATACCGCGAGCAGGTATATAGTTCGCCAGTGATAATAGACAACGCAGATTAAATACTACGAATAACTGTATAAAGGTAATAAGGTCGCGTTAAAAATTGTCTATTACCACCATTCATTGTTCAAATTTTGTGGCTGCGTGATGCTAGTCAAAACAGACCTTGTCACTAAAAAATATAGCGGATATGCGGAAATTTGCCGAATATACAACGCTAGTGAATTCAAAATAAATCGTAAATGGACTTAAAAAAAGGGAAAGGGTTGTAAATAAAGAAAGAGATGGTCTAAAAGATAGGCGCAAAAAAAAAAAAACCAGGGCCAAAAGAACTAGGGCTCAGCTGGAAGCGCCCCAGCATCAACTAGATTTTGGCGTAGGGCACGATGTATTGCCCTTTCCTGTTTGAAGCATTCAAACAGGGCATACAAGAGCAAGTCGCGCGAGACGGCGATCCCTTGCATATCGGCGACTAACTACAATAGAGAGAAAAGAAAGAAAAATAAAAGCATTATAGGCGGGAAAGAAAAAAAAAAGCATAACAACAGTATGTAGGTACGAGTTAATCACCTCGTCGCGTTCACGGGCGGCATTTACCGGCCCAGGGATTTGGGGAGGCATTGGGTCGGGACTTTCAGGGGAGTAAGTGGGAAGGGGGCACAGGATAACACGCGGTGGATGAGTGTGCGGCCCCCACAGACCGAACTCCTGCACGAGAAGGATGTCGGAGGCATTCGTCTAATAGACATGAAAAACCAATTAAAAAATAGGTCAATAAAAAAAAAAGCGCGTAAGTTCCTAGTATACGAAACACACAATGTCTACTCACGAGATGTGCTGGAGGATCCATACTAAAAAAATATCCAAGAGCTGATAGCACACCTCATTCGCTATCACAGAACAGAATGAAGAAAAAGTCCAAAATTGGTAAGTCTAAAATTGCTCGGGGGTATAATACGAACAATCACGCCCCCAACATGGTGGTCCCAGACCCAGACAGGCCCCCCTAGCCCTCAGACCCCTGAATTGTCTGGACAGAAATGACAAGAACGAATGACTATTGTAAAAAGACCCAATTCGTCACGCGTTTTTGTCCATTAACGTAACGGTATATAGGACAGAGGTCGTGAGGTTAATACAGTTATGGGCGTAGTAATGTAGTTATGACATTTATTGACTATTAACGGTAGTCAAGAGAGCGTGGGACTCCTCAATTAGAGCAAAATAATCGTTCGTCCGTATCAATTCGTCAAAAAAAAGTGACGGGCTATATGTAAGCTGTCAGTACTGTCCAAAAATGATGAGTAGTCAACGTCTCGCGACCAGACGTCTAGACAACCAACCCATTATGTGTTAAACCTTTCGTATAAGCCCTTTAACCCGAAAAGACAAAAAAAAACGGGCTAACCACCAAAAAAAAAACACTGCCTCGAGCGAAATGGGCGGCCACTTCGTGACGTAGTACACACCTCGTAATTGGTTGAAAGTCGTCACATGATTCGAGCCGTGCAATGACCAACG
>JAHWFP010131400.1:0-22717 GCA_023313725.1 Lithobius niger | reverse complement strand
TAAATTGATTGAAAACCAAACACTAAAATATTATATAAGAAAACAAGAACTTTCTTTGTGACGGGCGCCTTCACTCCCAGCTGGCATTGCCTTGGGAGCAACAGGCACCCAGCTTCCAGGACTACCACCCGCACACACTCTCACTCGCCTGGCACCAACATGGCTGATCAGTTGTTCCGTACGATCGCTCCTCAGTGCATGTTGGGCAACCAGCAGGAGTGAGGCCCCTTGGAACGTCACCCCATCCCAATGTGATGAATGTGAGAATAAAACCAAGAGTAGGGAACATGAGCAGTTTGAGTCATTCAGAGCTATCCAAAGTAAGTGATCGTCCACCTCGTGGCCCCGAACAATGAGTGAGACAAGTGTGAAACGTTGGGAAACCCCCAACATCTTAAGGCAGCGTTTTCTGATTTTCATTTGCTGCGGTTACGTGTAGTAGTTTATCTAAATTTTTAAGGTACCCAACGTGACCTCCGAAATGGTTTAGACGTTTGGGTGAGGGAAGAGCTACATTTTTCCAAACCATCCCTTCCCTTAGTAAAGGCTAACTGTAAAGTGATAACTTGCATTGACATTTGTGATTACTGCAGTCATGCAAGTCGTTCAATAGATCTCGTGTCAAGCAACCCAAATGTAATATTTGGAAAATCACGAAAAAATTCTCGCCATTCAACAATATGTCAAAATTTGCTTGTCCTATCTAAGGAGGTAGCATCTCTTTTGCATCTCAAACGACTGTCTAATTTTAGGTCTCTTGGTCAGTGGTGGAATTTACAATCTTCATTTAAAGTGGTGTATTGCTATAATTTTGAAGTACAGACTGGCCTAAGACAAGGTCTGTAAAAAAGCCATTACGTGATTCCATGGGAGGAAACTCTAATGACTTCCGCACTGAGCTCCTTACTCTTATTCTGAGGGAGAATATTTAAGGCAAAGTCTAATGATTGCCACACTGGGATCCTTACTTTTATGCAGAGGGAGGATATTCGATATGTTTAAGTCGCAGAGTAGTACGCAAGCTCGAAAATTAATCTAGAACAAGCAGACGGACATGCAACAACGACGATCACCCCAGAATTACTGTTATAGAATTACTGTTATAATGGAGGTTAACACGCAAATATTAAAATGCGGTGATTTAATATTACAATTTTGCTGCAGTATTCCTAAAAGGAAGCAGACATATTTTAGCATTTCATATTGTAAACGTTTTCTCCGTAACTTTCCGAACAAACTGAATTTCGCAGCAATGAACGTTTTTCCAGTAGTAATATGAGAAAAGCTTAGTTATATTGATCCTGTTTCGAGAATAAAGTGTTGCTTCCGAACTGACAAAGACACTGAGGGTTGCACAAGGTGTTTTTATCAAACTCGGAAATGTACTGAGTGAATGGGAAAAATTATGTAGTAGATATCCATATAAGGAAAGGAATAGGCACTAAACTGGCAGTTATTTAACTGCCAATTTCCATAAACATGTGTTTTAATGGTAAGGTGTGACATCAAGTTAACATATCGACTTATTTGAGTTTAAAAAATATTATTTCTAAATTTTATTTGTGAATTTTAACGAATTTAAGAATTTTTACATATTAACTGATGTAAATTCCTGAGCGAAAGTTTCTGGTTTAGAAACGTATGAGCCACGGAAAGACGGCCTTTTTTTTTCTGGGCCCGTTTCCAAATTTTGTGTTTAAGGTAAGTCCATATTTTTCCGACTTTAATAATTTAAATAAGATTAGAGTATTAAAATGCGCTATGGTCTTGAGTTGTGGTGTTTAGGTGTATTTCAAAGTGTCAGTAGCCTACTTTTCGCACCGTCGGGACTTGCCGGGTTAGGCTTAGCTTGCAATATTATTTTTCGTATTTGAACGAAAAATGTCACCACTCGCAAATGTGCCTGTTTATGCTGGTTTTGCAATAGGTTTTGCTAGTTGAATTTGTGTTGTATAGTTATGAAAAGTCGGTCATTATGTCACTTGGTGTTTGAGGGGTTGCGTATACCCCATGAGAGTGTTAGATTATCAAAAAAATGTGAGTTATCAGAATTAACCCACGGTGACTTGTGTGGGTTTTCAGATTAACGACTACACTGTCACTTTTAACATGGGGATGTGTTAGCGTGACGTCACCACCGTGTATTAAATATACTTAGATTAAGCTCCAATGGTATTTGCAATGGGAGTACCATTTTGCGTTAAAAAAGAGATGGAGGGACCAAGGTAAAAGAATAATCTGATAATACCATATGTGGTACTGTAGATTATCAGTGGTATTACTGTTACATTCGTTCTGCACAGAATGTCAGAATAGATGCTTAATATTAACATGTTGCATTTTGAAGGGTAGGCTACCTCAATTGTCGGCGTATTTAGTAACATAGTAATTACATTAGAAAAAATATTTAGAGCACCAAATACTTACTATTTATCTGTTTTGACGCCTAAGCAGGTCATGAGAACGCAATGGTGGGCGTAGTCAGTGGTTACTAGAGGTACAAATTTAGCTGGAATTGAAAAGTAAAACTCAACTGTTGTTTTATAATAATGCGATGTTATTGACAACCTACTTATATCATCACAGGTCAGTTTTGATAACCCCTACACTTGTTACAACTACACAATTTTCAGGGTAATATAGTTGATTATCAACAAACTAATTATAAAAAAATTGTTTGAAATCACAAGTTATAATCCCAGTTCAAAAAAAGATACGGAGTTGGGGGCAAGAGGTAGCTTTTCTGACTAGGAAGACAAAAAGTGATAGAGCAAAATTTACGATAAACAACTTTACGAGTCCATTCAGTATCATATATAGTCCATTCAAGCTGCTACTGCTGCGATTTGAACTCATTCTGCACCGTTGATTGGTCCGTTGTTGGTAGGTCATTGGTCTGTCGTGCCAGTGCGACTGTAGGATATTTTTAATGCTGTCATTCAGTGTCATTCCTTGTATTTGTTGTTCGTTTGTCATGGCTGGCTGGTCAGAGCGCCATGACAAACGAAAGACATAAACAAGGAATGGCAGTGACCAACAGCACTGAAAATACCTCGGCGCCATGTCTCACTGGCCAGACACACCAATGACCAACCAGCGACTGACCAATCAACGCTGCAGAATGGATTCAGCTAGAGCTCTTAAGTTGAACCCATATCATCCAGCATGTTATACTTCTGCATTTTATTTAAGAAATTGTTAACCATTGAAAAAAAGCATCATTCTTTAGCTATGCTCTACAATAACCATGTTGCAGAAAAGTGTGTGAAAGCAAATAGCATGAATCGAATCTTCGAAGTTTTCTCTGCCACCATGTTGCACTATCTTATCGCGCTCATAGTGACTTCCACTTTATTGGTCGTTCATTGGGTCCCGTCAGATAGCTTACGAAAAATATGAAATCTCGCGTTTGCAACGATTGAGAACAAATGACTGCAAACGACTACCTAAAGAGCTGAATGTCATAAAGATGGTCGGGTGCAACATGTCGTGCGGAGACATTGTAGCAGTTTGAAAGGGCTAATCTCCAACCGAAGCGCTGTGGTCAACCGTTATTATAACAACCAACTCCTCAAGCAGCCATTCACACTAGGTTGTGGTCGATTGTAGCACACTCAAGATTTCGTAAGCAGACTGTTATCACCCAAAGACCGACGATGGCTGACATGTCGCTACAAACACGATAAGCGAAATGTATGAAGGTGGAAGAAAACACTTCGAACTTTCACAAACAGCTCTGCAACGTGATAACTGAAGTGATTCAGTGGTAACACAGTTTCTTCAAAAAAATATAGAAGCAACAGCACAATAGAGTGGGTAGTAGATCTTAGAAAATGGATTCTGCGAAAATGGAATTCCAAACTCGCACAAATTATGTCCATTTTAGCAGAATCAAATTTGTAGAAGAAAAATATGTCCTGCTACACCTTGATGAGCTACTTTAGATATGAAATAGCCTTTTTTTATGTACTTTTACTTGTGCAAGAAAAATTCTAATACTCTAATGGTACATGAATGATGGGATCTGTTATCAGGAAAGTGAGGAGCCACATGTTTGAACCGGGTTCTGCATTTCACAATTGCTTCCGCTGTAATCTTTAGGATTACAGAAATCTCGATATACATATGTAGTAGCACACGAAGAGCGCCCGCTTCTTTTGGGAACAACCCGTTTAGATGAACGAGTTTGGCGTTAAACGAGTTTAAGGATCGTAGTTTGAATATAGTTTCACAGAAATGTATATAGTAGCGAGTGAAGCACACCCCCTCAGTCGGTGTTTTATACTTGTTACTACTGTTATACTACCCATCTTAACTGTTGGATTTTTCTGGATTTTTTCATTGATACGGGACAAGCGACACTAGAAGTAAAGTCATATTTTCTCCTTCTAAGCTGGATTATGTCAATGCAGCTCATCAAGGGGTTACAGGTCATATTTTTCTTCTGAACATTTTATTCTGTGAAAGTGGACACAATTTTTGCGAGATTGGAATTCCATTTTTGTACAATCCATTTTCGCAGAATACTGAGCTCAAAGTTTATTTCTGCAAAATTGGACATTTTTTTCTGCGAAATTGGATTCTGCGAAAATGAATTCTGCGATATTGGAGGTGACCCTTCAGAATGGCCCCTATTAGAAGCGACAATGGGAAATTTTACCATTTTATTAAAGCAGTGTTTGTGCGATTACGATTGTCACTTGTGTTTACTGCATCACATCCTCGCTACATTTTACATGTGCAACTTTTATCTTATTGTCATGGAGTGAAACACTTACACTTATTTAACCAAACCGTGTCGTACAGCTGTCTACGTAGAGTCGTTACCGCGGCAACGGCAATTTTACCATCTCGCTGTTATGTGACTTGCAACTAGGGACTGATACCAACAAATCTTTGATGTTACTTGTACCCACTACTCAAGAACCTAAAAGAATCCTGACTTTCCCCCCACTCAAGGTCCAAAAATAAATGAAACCCGCCCCCCTCCTCCACCCACCAAAAAAAATCTTAACTTTTTTTAATGCCTATGTTTTTTAATGTCTAGAGATTTCAGTAGCAATACAGTCTGAAAACTTACCAGTTACAAGAAAAACGTGCCTCGATTTTGACGAATGGAAAAGATTTATTTTAAAATGTTCCAGATAACATTCAAAACGTGTGTTCTTTGAACCCTTCCTATTGAGATACATGCAGAAAGATATTTCGAACGCCCAGTTTGGTAGTATGCATATCCTCAACCTTGGGAGAGTCAACACCTGAACTACGAAGACGCCAAGGAAAGGAGGCAAGGCTGTTCTAAAAAGTTTATTGCAAAAAAACTAGCAAGCTAATATTGACACAGACAACTTAAAAAACTTTGTTCCCTCCCCTCCCCAGAAGCTGAGTTCATATTAGAAACTCTTGATTGCTGAAAATGTCATTTTGATGTCCAACAGTGTATTTTCTGCCCTGTTTCACCAGTGGTTTTTTGGTAACCCTCACCACCCTGCCTACGGGGCCCAAAAAATGCATGAGTTTTTCCCACGAGACGGTGGCATGGTTCGAGTGCACGTACAAGGGGCACATCATTTTTTAAAGCACAGACAGCGGCACGAGCACGTTTCTGGAGGTTCATTCTTCGTATATTCTGGCATTGAGTTTCCAGCAGTTCCGATTGAGGAGGCTGCACGATTTTTATCGTTCTGCTGCGACGCGCGGCCCTCTACAGTTCTGGCAGTAGGCAGTAGCGTGCACAGACCGCTGAGAGGGTAGTGGCAACATTTAGTCGAAGGGCACAATAAATGGACATTTTTTTTCTGGGGCCTTTCTTTTTCGTCTTTTTATTTTGCTCTATCTTTTTACTCTTTTATGCCGCTTCTTATAATTTTTTTGCCCTTTTAGGCGCCTTTAGGCCCTTTCTCAGGTACTGTCGCTCCAGCAAATATCGGCAGAAAGGGTGTTTTTTTTATTACAAAAAGGGTATTTTGCAAAAAGGGCAGTGACCATGGGCGGGGCCCCCCCCGGCGGGCGGGTGGGGGGGGCACCGGGCATGGGTACAGGTGCGTTCGGTTGTAGGAAACTTGGTTATGTACTCAGTGTACGTGTGCTCGTACCACATAGTCCTTAAGAGGGCTCGAAATATCAGGCCCATCCTCCAACCCAACCCCGGAGTAAATTAATGACCGGTCCCTAACAACTAGCTGCGAGATCGTTGATAAACAAGCCTTTGTTCTAGCTGCATTTCGTGAGCTAAAGACTGACGACTGGCAAGGAATGCGTAATGTTGCTTTAAACTGTGATCAACCAAACCATAATTAAAGATTAAGGGTTTTTTAATGTAATAATTGTATCACTACTACTGTAATTATTATTTTTTTACTTATCCAGTAGTCCCTGTCACAAGGTAAATGTACTGCATTCGTTATGATTTCATCAGCCTGGAACAAAATTGAAAACAAAAATTAAAATTTATTTTATTTGCTGTTAAATTTACCACAAACAATACCCACTTGGGTCAAAGAATCCGCCAAATTTCATGCATGTAGTTTTATTAGAATAAAAATCAAGCCTAATCCATGTACTGATAGAAAAGTGGTCCCCATAGAAAGTAGTGGTATCACCCCCCGCCAATGAACAACAGCTAAGCTAATTCCACCATTATTAGATCAAAGGTTAAATGATATACCATACCTAACCATTGGTTCTATTGGTAGCACTGGTCAAGTTAATCATTAAACGCCTGACGCAAGAATTATAGGGTTTGGGAGGAGAATTTGTAACTCTAAAAAGTCTCTATTGTAACACGTTAGATTCGTCCCCATTAGTTCAGTCCGAGTTTTCAGAGGGCGCCACGTGTTCTATCTGGTAATTTTGCTCATTTTTCAGCCCAAATCTAAAGTAAACCAAATTATAACTAAGCTAGGCTAAATAATAATTAAATATAAGCTAGTTTCGTTTAGTTTAGGTTAATTTTAGGCTGAAAACTAAGTAGAAATTCTCACATAAAACACGTGGCGCCTTCTATAAACTAAGACTGAACTAACGCGAATATATCTAAGACGTTTCATTATGGGTCTCAGTCACAAATTCTCCTCCCCAACCCTAGAAATTCTTGCCTGAAGTAATAGTCAGTGGGATTAGCTTGGCGGTTATGTTTGTCGGCCGAGGTGATAACACTACTTTCTACTGAGAACACTCGGCGGGTTCTTTCACCCAAGTGGGTTTTGTTTGTAATATCAATTTTTTTGTAGTTAAAAACATTTTTTTTTTTTTGCATACCTATACTTAGTCATGACCGCATGACCGCAGTAAAGTGTTTTTTTTTTCTGGTACTGAACTTGTGCCCAGTTGCCTGTTAATTGTTACGCTTTTTTTTTTGTTTTCTGTAACTCATTGAAAATTCCATAACGGCTTCTACTCTGAAAGTTCGTCATTCTTGATAATTGATTGTTGAAAACAGATTGTTACTCACAATTTCAGAATCAAAATACTGTACCAGTATTCTTGCAAATTTTCAACAGACCGACGACGTCTGTCTTCATCAGGCCTAACCTACACAACTCAATCTTTTGTCAACTTTTGTCAACTTTTGTCGAAAAAAATTTTCGAACGCTGAATTCCACGGTGACGATGTAGTTGACAAAAGTTTGAGTTGTGTAGGTTAGGCCTGATGAAGACAGACGTCGTCGGTCTGTTGAAAATTTGCAAGAATACTGGTACAGTATTTTGATTCTGAAATTGTGCGTAACAATCTGTTTTTTGTAACTCTGCTACAGACTAAGTATTAAGAGTAGTTTTCAAATGTGTACACTACATCCCCTACTGTTTTCACGGAAAACAAGACACACACTAGCATGTCTAAAATATGAAACATGATCTAAGCCGGAAATTTCCTAGTTGTTCAACCTCAAAGATACCACTTTTGCAATTGGTCGAGCCATTCCGGAAGTTCAGGAGGAACACAAAGAAAGAGTTACAACATGGAAATTCCTGATGTAAGCAATTACCGTTCGTGCTTTATAACCCTAAATGGGTGAATAAATGCTTTGGTTATCTTCGCTTTGAAGCAAGACTCGTCATGTGAGAGTGAACTCACAGATAAAATAGACAAAGCAGTCTGAGATAGAAGCGGCGGGTGCCACACCCATGGCTTGAATCTCAGCCGGCCTTGGAAATAACCTTGATTGCATGGATGAGCTCATTCGATTTTCGGGAAGGCCCTCTGAGTGTAGAGAAAGATACACGAACGTTTCAACAAGTGTTCATTTTAAGTTAAGTAAACTGTCTTACACTTTTAACATGTGGGTTATTCAAGCATACGTTCATCGTATAATCTCTTCCTTCGATTTTTAGAGAAAAGCAAAAAGCAAGAAGAATAACGACTAGAACGGCTCTGGTGTTTCGAGTCATGTCGTATAAGTTGTGAAGTATGGATGAAGAGCAGGATCGAAGACCTCAAGGGTGAAAATGCTGAAAATAGTAAATGAATAACATATCAGATCAAGCTAGTGAATTTACTTTTTATTATTATTCATTCTATTCCGTACAACGAGGTACATATGGGTTTGGGAGAGACAAAAATAAACAACAAAATTATCAAAACGAAGGTAATACACTCAAGGTGGACCTCGGTCCAAATCGCTGATCGCCTGCAACACTGCGATGCCCTGTACATGGTAATGTGCCCTTTGCCTCAACAGCAACAACGTCGTGGGGGGTACGGATCTCGCACCATCGTCCCAGATGCATTAACCCCTCAGCAACAACTGCACCAAGACCATGTCCCCAATCGTCGGTTCCTCCCCTGCAAGCAACAATCAGGGCATTCTTAGAGTTCAGTACATTACTCCACAGCGTAGCCTGTTGTAAGAGCATGGCATGTTCTAGAGTGAGGAGGTTCCCGTCTCTGCACGCTTGATGATAGTGACTACATCGAGACTATATCGATGTTTTTATTGCAACATCGGCTGGTTTTACGCATCCCATCATGAAGAAGATGCTCGTGTGATGGGAATATTGATACACACAATAAGAAACTTACAGTACGGAATTTTGTTTTTCAGTCGCTTAAATATCGCTCAGAATTTTAATCAAATCTTCTACAGTCAGCAAACAGACAGACATTTCCTTGCTTAATTTTTATACAACAGTGTATTTTACTATATCCCACAAATTCAGTCAGAATTTTAATTAAATCTAGGGTTAGCTTGTAGACATTTTCTTTATTCTTATTTGTACCAATTTTTAAAACTCCCTCTCTTTTAATAAACTCGGTTAAAATTACATTTTTAACACTTTTTAATAATTAGAATGCACAATTACAGGATTTGTCCCAAATAGAATTTTATTTGACTATTTTAAACCCTTTGTAGCCTGCTTGTTGCTTTTACAGTGACTCACTCACAAGCTCAAATTTATTTAGAGAATATCTAGAAGAGCGATAGCACTTCACCCATCAAGTTCAATTACTGGCTTGCAGTGGTATCCTGTTACTGACGTCAAATGTACCAGTGAAGTCATTACGTGTATACACCAGTGTTTGGGCAAAGGCTGACGACTGCTTCTTTAGCTCGACACATTAAATTAGTTTTTTGGTGTTGACTAATAGGTATTAAGGGGACATAAGGCTTGAAAAATTGTGAAGGTCGGTGGGGTTTACTGAGCAAACAAGAGAAAGTCTTGTTTTAATGCTCTTAACAAAGGTCTTCAGTAAGAAAAAGATTCCTTGCATAAAATAAATTGTCGGTTTCGTGCTATTTACTCATTACTTGCAACCTATTACTGATCGTTCAAATCCTGGTCACTCAATTTTAGCTGACACTTGGCGATTATCAGTTACTTTTGCGTGATCTCGATTCAGACCATAAACTTGATGGCAGCAGTTTTAGCTCTGATATCATTACTATTTGTGGCAAAAACTAAAACAGTTTGGCTGTTTTCAGGCATCTGAGGAAATATGACAATTCGAAAGATATGAAATTTAGTTTGATTGGAATGTTTTTGGCCACCTGAATACATAAAAGTCACAATTAGTGACGCAGTACAGTTAACGTTTTCTTAATGAAAAATATGTGTCAGTAACGTGATATTTCCTAGCTAATGGGATTACGACACACACAACAAGATTCAATAACAACAAAAACGTACAATCTGAAAACGATGTGTACTGACAGTACACATGAATGTGATGTGTACTTTCTCAGCCTCCACACGAGTTGTGTACTGGCAGTACACAGTCTGTGCACCGAGAGTACACATTCTCGTCACAGCTTGTGTACTACCAGTGCACAAATTGTGTACTCTCAGTACACAGTTCGTGTGGAGGCTGAGAAAGTACACATCGTTTTCACAGTGTACGTCCTGCCTAGGTAAGAAATATATAAAACTTCAATTCCTCTGAAAAGGATTAATGGATAGGACGAGTTCCTGAACAGCTATTCTCATTCATATAAGCATGCGCTCTGATCTGATGATGGTGAAGTGCTCCTCTATTAAATGTAGTATCGATGTGAACACAGTCATGTGGAATGCTACACACACTAAACGGGTAGGCATCGAAGTGATAAGGGACCGTTCATTATTTATCACCGGGGGTGGGCTGGCGGTTGTCGTCGTCAGTATGAAAAATATTCATGGCCCCCCCCCCTGGGGGTTATTGAAGTTTTTTGTCTCCCCCCCTTAAAAAAAACTTTATTACAAAATTTCATTTTCATGAAATGAGTGTACGAAACGTACTAGGCATACTTTAATACCTTGAGGAATGTGCTGAGCTAAATAAAATTTATTACATTAATATTCTATAACTTGCTGTACACTTACTCGCTCATATTTTTTTCCTGACTCAACCTCCCTCCTGATAGGACCTTCAAAAAAATTTTAGCACCGTCCCCCATCCTCTTCATATAAAAAATTTCATGATCCCTCCTCTTTTTCGCCAGCCCACCCCCGTTCATAAATAATGAACGGTCCCTAAACGGTCCCTCTGAACACGAACTGGAAGAAATGACATATGCACATCGTCCAGATCTATCAAAGTCATATTCTCTCTCCACTGACAAGTTAGCGCACATAACTAACACATGCTCACAACTTAAATTCATGGTGGTTATTAATTTTAGATGACAGTACTTACAAAAGTTCACTCAATAAAGGTAGTTTCAACATCTATAAGTTCATGTACAATTAACTGACAAAAAACGGCTTCGCCGTTTAGAAAAAAAAAACCATTAGATCTCGTATCCCCATACTCACAGCCGTGAAGGTGCACGAATAAAAACGGATTAGAGTTCACTCGAACGCAACGAACTATAATTTGAACTCCAATACCAGGGAACAAGGACTGTTTTTGAGCAATGGTTATGTCAGAAAGAAAGCCCAGTTTATGTTTGAAAAGTTTAATGTTTCGGTGTTTGGGCGTGCACGCATAATTTGTGTATTATACAGACTTTTTAAAAAAAATATTTTTCTGTGTTTGTTGTTTCATATTAAATCTGTTTCGTGTGAGTGGGTATATGTGTATTTAATGTGCATTTATAATTTGTGAAACAAGCAGACTCCTAGTTAAGGCATTTTTTTTGCCTGTGTTTGCGTTTGAAGGTCGTTTGAAGTAGTATTTCTAGTTCGTTTGAGTAATTACGTGTTCATTTTGTGTATGCATTTTTATCTTTCAATTTTGTAGCGTTTTGCTGTTTATGGCGTTATTTTGTGTGTGTTTGTGGGTCTACGTTTTGCGAATTGGAGTTCAAATTATAGTTCGTTGCGTTCGAGTGGACTCTAATCCGTGTTTATTCGTGCACCTTCACGGCTGTGAGTATGGGGATACGAGCTCTAATGGTTTTTTTTCTAAACGGCGAAGCCGTTTTTTGCTCAGTTAATTTGTTGGCTTTTTTCGCTTCCTTTTTATATTAATTGCTACGGTCTAGTCTATCATGTGTCCACTGTCCACCGATTTTTGTTTTCGAAAAAACGGAACATTAGAAATGCATACTTTTGTTCAGGTTACGCCCAAGGTTTGTCCCATGATTATTATTTGATGGCAACACATTAGCGTGTGTCTAGATTTAGCATGCGTCATCTCGATGATAGTTGATTCTGGATTGTTGCAGTATCATGGCAAACAATCACGGAAACAATTCAACTGGCTTCCCGAAGCCCGCATTGAAAAAGTAAATAAATCACTCAGTCATGTCGGCCGCCTAATTTTGAGGCAAAGACTTCGTACGCTACGGTTTAAAACTTGAAGATTTAAGGCAAAATCAAGACCATTTAATTTTGGTTCTCCACAACGAGCTAGCTAACTTGTAATTTCAAGGGTTCACTGCAGACTTGTTAAATTCAAACTTCTTTACTTCTTCCTTAGACATAACGCAATTTACAAAAAATAAACATTTAACAATCCGCACATGAATCGAGAAATTGTCCAACAAGACAGTTCGTGCATAGAGTTCTGTCCTTGTTGCGTTCTTGTTGGGAAAGACTTCTCTTCGCGCCAAACCATCTTCAATATAAGGGCTAGTTCTAGCTACAAAATATGGAAACACTTTCCGTAAAAGGAACGGACGTGTCTCTCACGTGGAACAATAACCAAAAACCCGGCATTCGAAAGTTGGCCATTGTTACTTTTCATCTTCGAGTAGAACACCATAATTAGCTCTAATTATAGTCATTAGGTAATTACGGTCAAGTCAGCAAGCAAGAGATGGCAACTTTACACCTCCAACCCAACGCTGTGATTCGTTCACAACAAATCACGGTAAGTGCAGGCCACTAGTGATGCATATCACCAGGAACGCTGTACAGAAGGCAAAGATGATCTCCAACCCTCTGAGCACAACACATCACTGCACTTCGGCTGCACTGCACCAACACCAACACTGCACAACTGCTGCACACCGCTGCACTCTTCTGCACATTTCTCCACACCACTGCACTCCACAACACCACTCCACATCCACAACACGGCAACAGGACCATCACAATACCAAACGGCCCCACTGACACACCAAATACGACACACCAATTTTACACTCTGCAGCACTCAGGAAACTCTCTCTTTAACTAGCAATCCATCCACTTATGCTTACAACACACCACAAGAAAGCCTTCAAAAACCTTTCTTTTCGCTCCATCTCTTCTCTTGCCACCCTAAACACACCATACCACAAAATACCACACACAACAATCCACCTCCTTGGATCCAACTCAAAAGTACTGTTCACCACTGGAGAAAACACATTTTTGCCATGGCAAACCCCCCCTACACTCAGCATTAGGGCGTTTGTCCCCCTTTCCCCAGCAAAAAAGTAAACATGCAACACATATCCAAACAACGCTAACAATAACACTGTAAACCTTGCATGTTAACAACAACAAGAAAACTTCGTCAGACACAGAATTCAACAACACTTTGGGAGAAGCAAGCACACACTGCAGCTTGTGAAAAGCTTTCCCGCAACTACTGCCCCCTCCCACTTTGTCTGGTGCCCCTTTGTTCACGCTGACCGATAAAGGCAATACCAACTTTGCAAAGTTATTTAACATGTGCAAGCCATCACCAGTCAATCCTAACCTAGACATGACTTTTTTCTTCGTGTTTATAACCAGTAAAGCCGATTTTGCTTCCACTTTCACCACAACTAGGCACCTACACTTTTGCTTTACCCTTGCAGACAGAGGGCCACCAATAGCTACCACATTTACTTGTCTGCTCGTGACATTCCCAGGTTTCCCTCCTGAATCCCACACCTGAGATCGCCTGTATAACTCTTTACCTTTCACTCCATTCTGTCCTTCCACTACCATGACATTGACTCCAACCCTATTACTAGTAGTAACTTGTGCAAACTCATCTTTCCATCTTTCCTTCTTTCCATCTGCGATTTCCCTCTTTAACCTCACCTTACTTCCGTGAACTAACTCCGCAGGAGTGAAGTTTGCCGTCTCACAAGAAGTAGACTTACTTGCAAACTTAGCTGGTGCTAAAACATCATTCCCATTGTCAGGATACTCCAAATCCAAAGCCCTGCCACAGTCTTCCCTCGTTCTGTTCAACCTTTCCCCATCCTGCGACTGCGAATGATAAGGCTTACTATTTACAAGGCCTATTCCACACTCCTTCAAGAAACAAGTTGCCCGTTCAGAAACCACCGGTTTTCCAACATTCGATATGAGTTCCACCGAGAACCCAACCCTTGAACAAATCAGTATGCTTTCATTTACGACTATGTGTGAGTTAGCCTCCCCGACAGCAACTGCTTCAGGATACCTAGTCACCCAATTACAAACCTCTAAGACATGCGTATTCCCGTCAGACGTCACTTTGAAAGGTTTTACGAAATCCACTTCCACCTTAATAAAAGGCTCTGCCACAACCGGAACTAAAATCATTTCGTCCTCTCCCTTCCTCACACCTTTTCTATATTTCTTACAGATTTCACACCACTCTATCCAATTTTTACATTGTGCACACATTCTTGGCCCATGCAATACTTCTTGCAACCTGGCAATGTTCGTTTCCGTAGCCATGTGCCCAAAATAGGCATTAACATGTGCCATCCTTACCAGTTGCTCCGTAAGCATTTTTGTTACCACTACCTGGTCACACCTTTTGGTGCCATCTGCTGCCGACCATTTCTTACTTAAGTCATCATCCTTCCAAAAAAAAGATGTACCTTCAATGTCAGTCGCCACTCGACATCCCTCCAACCCAGGATCAAGCACCTGCCCTTGCATTAAAACTTCAGCTTTAACAGCTAACAAGTCTTGAATTCCTGCTGCCAACAAACCTACATTATCTTTCCCTGTAACCATTTTACCAATTTCCGTACCCCTTACAGAGTCGGCCACAACACTAGCTTGTTTATTGACTAAAACGTGTTGTGACTGGACAACTGTATCGTTTTGTGCAAGCCTATTATCTTCGACCTTGACACCAATTTCACTGCTTTCAGCAATTACCATTTTTTCACTTGCAACATTTCGAACACTTTCCTCCGTTTCCTCATCTTCAACTTTAAAAAGACCATTCAATACATCACCATTAATAAATTGATCTACAGCCTGCTTTTCGTTACCTTTCTTTCCATTGATACCTGTTTTCGACCTAGCTATCGCATTCCGTGTGTTCTTCACCTTTGTTTCAATTTTCTGTAGCTTTTCGTAAGACTTTTGGCTAAGCAGAAAGTCGTACGCTTCGTCCTTAAAAAATGGCGACACGCCGCATTCCAGCATAATGTAGCCATCTTCTGTTGCCAATTTTACCTTTGCCACCGGAAAGTCTGTCACGTTTTGACTTACAACTGACGACAAAACAACTCGTTTCCCTGTGAACGAACTAGGCTCTACTATTTTACTTGAAACCACATCCATAAATGCACCTGTATCCAGCAAATACCTACCAGGCTTTCCATTAATTGTACATTTCGTACATAACTGGCTTTCCACCGAGTGTGTACCACTTTTACCCTTAAAAGAGCTAACCTCCTTTCCACTATGTACAATAGGCAATTGAGTACATACATTTCCCACTGAGGCTTTGGTACCATTGTTGGGACAATCCCTTTTCAAATGCGAGCTCGAGCTACAAATGTAGCACTTACGTGGCTCGTCCGCCTTTAAAGGCGCTCTCCTACCAGACTGATTATTGTCGTTAGCTTGCGGCCTTGCTTGCGCATTGTAAGCCGAAGCTGTAGTACCATTGCTCGTACCATTATTACCTGAACCATTTCTACTACCACTATTGTTACCATTACCATTGTTACTGTACCCATAGTTAATAGTACCATTCCCTTGGTTGCCTCCACCATTTTGCGAATTACCACTCCCTCCATTGTTTCTGCTACCTTGACTACCTTGATAACCATTACCATTCCGATACCTGCCATAACCATTACCATTGTTACCTCCTCCACGGTAATTATTTCCGCCCTGTGGTCCGCCTTTTCCATTGTCAGAACCACTCCCCTGTCTTAGAACTGCTTCTTGGCGATTAGCGCAGTAATCGTCTGCAAGCGAAGCTAAGTTCAAAACAGACTCTTGTTTACCCTTATCAATAAGCCATACTCTTATCGGACTTGGTACCTTATTCAAAAAGTCCTCTATTAATACCTGCTGGAACAATTTTTGGAAAGAATCCCCACAATCAAGTTCCTTAACCCATTCAGTACCCAGTGTTGTCAAAGTGTGAGCAAAATCTAAGTACGTTTGTTTATCAGTTTTTTTTGCTGACCTAAACTGGTTATGTAAACACTGCTCTGTAACATTAAATCTTACTTTAAGAGCTTTCACACACAGATCAAACTTTGCAAAGTCATCATCAGAAAGACGCATGAGCGTTTCTCGCGCTTTCCCTGTTAACAAAGATAACAATCTGAAAGGCCACTCTTCTTTGTTAAAGCCCATCCTATCACAAATTCTAGTAAAACCAGACAAGAAAACTAATATGTTGTCTTCCTTCTCCCTGAAGGGTTGGCACAACTTCGACATGTCATAACGTTTTTCTTGCTGTACAGACTCTGTTTTTACCTTTAATTGTTCTTGCTTAAAGGACAACTCTCTTGCCTGCATTTCATCATTATGCTGCCTAGCATTTTCGCTAATACGCAGCTCATGCTCCTGTTTCTCCCTCGTTAATCTATCTTCTCGTTCCCACTTCTCCCGTTCTAGCTCTGCCTGACGATCCAATCTTTCTCTTTCTATAGCTAATTTTTCTCTTTCAATTTCGTCTAGCCTAGCCAATTTCTCCCTCTCAAATTCTTCCTCCCTTTCCTTTAATTCTTTTTCCCGTGCTAATTTTTTCCCTTGCTAATTCGTCCTCCCTCTCTCTTAATTCTTTGTCCCTTGCTAATTTTTCCCTTGCTAATTCGTCCTCCCTCTCTCTTGAAGCCTCCTCCCTTCTTAATTCTGCTTTTCTTACACTTATCCTTTCCCTCTCTAATTCTTTTTCTTCTTGCCTTTCCTGCCTTTCCCTTAATTCCCTCTCTTTTAGTTCCTGTTTTTCTTGTAATTCCCTCTCTTTTTCTTCATTTATTACCCTTTTAGCCTCCTCTACAGTTTTAACTGCTTCTGCTAAATCATCAGCCAACAAAGTTTCTCCCTCCAACCCACCTTTAAACATAGCCAGAATTTCACTTTTTTTTTTAGGTGCATGCAACCCTAATTCCTCGCACACAGCTTTCAAATCAACCACCGTTTTATCACTAAGCAACTCCATTGTAAATTACTTAATTACCTAAGCAACCAACAATCAAAAAAAAATAGCACCAACACGCACAACAGTTCCCGCAAGCTTTAAACAACACTTTTTTCCCAAACGCCCTAATACCAAGGTGTAAAAAAAAGTTTGTCACAGCTCACCTGTTGCCGCGTTGTGGAGACGCTGCCAAGACGACTTCTACATCCAAACTGACGAACCCAGGCTTGCACTGACGATGACTTCAAACCCTATTTCGCTTCTTCCATTACCGGAATTCGCCGAAATCTTCCTTCTCACACGACGAAGTGCAGCATTATCGCCCACTCTCGCTGATCGGAATGTTTTCCGTCCCTCGTCCAGTCGCAATCTTGTCTGCCAGCTCAGCTTTTCCGTCTCTTGACTCGTCTTTCTTGAACAGCAGGAAGCCCCTTTAATCTTCCTCCCACGCTGGTTGCCGCCAAAGTCGAAATTCTGCCATGGAAATTGAACACACTGAGTTGGAGAAGCTCACCACTACCATCTAAGTTGACATTACCGCCGACTTTCGATGCAGCTGTGCCCCTTTAACGTGAAAGTCCGGATGTAAGCCCAAACTGCTGGTTTCTTCGACGTGTCAGCCCAGCTTGACCGCTGTCACCAATGTATTTACTTTACACTTGATGCCGACGCAATTTGCTTCACTACAGCCAATGTAGACACAAAGACAGCACCCTGACCGTTGAAACTCGAACAAATCGACATGAAATCCAGCTGCTTCCTCGACGTGAAAGTACGGCTACACCGCTGCCACCAATGTAATTTCAAGGGTTCACTGCAGACTTGTTAAATTCAAACTTCTTTACTTCTTCCTTAGACATAACGCAATTTACAAAAAATAAACATTTAACAATCCGCACATGAAATCGAGACAGTTCTTGTTGGGAAAGACTTCTCTTCGCGCCAAACCATCTTCAATATAAGGGCTAGTTCTAGCTACAAAATATGGAAACACTTTCCGTAAAAGGAACGGACGTGTCTCTCACGTGGAACAATAACCAAAAACCCGGCATTCGAAAGTTGGCCATTGTTACTTTTCATCTTCGAGTAGAACACCATAATTAGCTCTAATTATAGTCATTAGGTAATTACGGTCAAGTCAGCAAGCAAGAGATGGCAACTTTACAAACTCAAACAACGACAATGTTAGTTTCCCGGCACCCAACTATCGTTGCATCTTGTTCGAGTGAGCTACAATCCGATATTGTGCGCCTCGCCTATTGTTACCCTACTGTTACATGTTGCAGCATTGTAACCTTTTGACATTGTTAGCCGCTCCGCCGCCTCCGCCTCCTCCTCCTGTCCAATTTTCTGAAATTCTCGTGCGCAAAAGAACTCGGCCGTGCTAATACTCGGCAGAACTCTGCAGATGGTTCGCACGTCGGTGAATTACTGATTAAAGCATAATTAGTCAATCAGTTTTTTGTTCGTAGCTCCGTTACTTACAGGTTATGATGTTTAAGCATCAGACATCACATATAGCCATTACGACTATCTCCAACTTTCGTTTGAAACTTTTTCCCGTAAAATGCATTGATTTGGCTGTACACTAAAAACACTCCAATCGGGTGCCATTTTCCAAGGCGGCGGCCGGAGCACAGCTAGGAATCTCGGGGACTTTTAGCATATTGTTAAGCATAATTGTTTTGTGCCAAGTTTCATGTTTACTGGAATTATATTGCGGGTCAAGTCACTTTATTGCCTGGCCTAAGATACTGTTTTTACACTCTACAGCACTGATTTTTTTTCTGTTTATATTCATGCCGAGTTCGAATTTAAACTGCTGTTATTGTAGTTAATAATTAGAGTGAATGCATGTTACTAGACTTAAATGAAAGATGGATATGTGCTTTTTCCAACTGGGTAAAAAAAATGTTTTAAGATAATTAGGAACCGAGTTACTACTGTATGTCTATGCTGTATTACTACGTTTTCTGCTTGTCATGATGATGGCATTCAATTTAAACTGTGGAAACTGAAAATGAAAAAAGTGATTGCTTTAATGATTATAAAACAAAATACACAGTGAAAGCTAATTGCTTAAATTAAAGTTGAAGAAGTCCTTTTTCCAACAGGGGTTTTAAAAATTCTTATATGTGAGCCGAAATAAATACAACCGAACAGTCTTGTGTAATTTCACAGACATAGAAAAACAGGCCGAACTCCAATCATAATTACAGTAAAACACATTTCCAATTTTCATATAAATTATTAGATCCCTTTGTCGTTATTAAAACTACCATAGCAGCAGTTCGAAGTCGAGAAACATCCAAGCGAAAATTTGCTGCTATTGCATAGACAACAGAAGCACTGCCCCTAATTATAAAAAAACAACATGTATATTACGTTTGTTAGAAAGCATGTCTCCCCACCTATCATCAGAGCGCAATTCATGATTTCACTCTTTATTGTATGTTCCCTTCGGTTCGCTTGGTGTTGATGCGCAACAAACGTCCTTCCAGTAACGATCGGAAATTCTTCGCATGTATGTATTCGTGTGGGTGTTAAATAATGATGTGGTTTAGCGGTAGAGCTTCGGCCTTTGGTTTCAAAGGTCGAGGGTTCAATTCCCGCCCAGGCAGTCTGCCATTTAATTCCAAAAACCAACGGAAATAGGGTTGCATCTGAATCTATTTATTTGTGCACATACTTAAGACTATGACACTAACAATTTAAAGTCGAGGAACCCCTATACAGTTTACAGGGTCGTAGCCTGTACCCCCGCAGCCCCCGCACGTGCGGGGGTTTTCTTCAGGCCCAGGAGCACGAAGCGCAACGAGGCCTTTGTAGTGGACTAATATTGAGTTTTGTTTACAAACTCGAGATTACTTCCAGAGAATGACGTAAAGTAAACAGGTGGTAAAGGATTCAACTGAAAGATCGTGCTTTCCGAATCATGTAAAAAATCTTAAAATTCCATACAAAGAAAAATCTGAAGTTCTGAAGTCGATGAAAAACTTGGTTAAAAATTGAAAGCTGCCATGAAAGTAAGAGCATGGTTACGTCGCCTGGGAGAACAGTTATTTTGTTGGTAAGCGAAATAAAAGTAGCCCGTTTCTGAATAAAGCTTACAGTTTGAAATGAGTTAATCATATATGTTTATAATATCAATAAAATTTTACGCCAAACATGAAATTGGCTAATTTATCTTTTAAAAAGCCTGCTTCAGGAGCTCTTTTGGAAATACAGAAACAGTAATCAACAAAAAAAATGTGCTCTCGTTAATTTTAAAAATGTTGATGTACTACGTTGAAACGACTTATTTGGTAATTTTCAAGTCCAGGTATGGTTATATTATGCAGACGAAAGAAAAGAAAATTCATTGGGGAATGGGATTTTTTTTTTTGTCTGCGGGGTGGAGGGTGAAGGCGCTTCATTTTAATTCTGGTGCGGGGTTATTAACAAATTCCTGGCTACGGCCCTGACAGTTTATGTGAAGAAGACGTACAAAGGACGAATTTCAGTCAAAAGGGTTAGTTTTACTTAAATATAAATAGAAACTTTACTTAATGAAATTTTATTCTGTACATTATTTCTTACGAATTTTTTTAAGCTGGTCAATGGTTTACAAGTTACAAACAAAAGGCCTCTTTTGGATAACATTTTCGCCGCCATATTGATTTTTTGGCAACCATCCGGTGCAATAATCTTCGGCGATTTTAATTATGTTTATTTACATTCATTACTGAAGAATTTCTATAAAAATTGGTCGATCTAGCTTCAATGGTTCTCTCGTTCTACAACTTTGAGGGTACCACGTTATTTTCGAAGATGGTCGTTCGAGTTTTCAAGATGGCGTCCAAATTGTCACCGGAGTCCGGAATCTCGGGGAGCGCTCGTTTCCCCTCATGCCTAAGCCCCCCCCCCCCCCCCAATATCACCACAAGAGCAGCAGCGTTTTCCATATGCTCCTGCTAAGAGGAATCGTTGTTATTATCATTGTCCGGGTTTGGGTGCCTTATCGGCTAATTGCACGGAGCTACGTGTGAAGTGCCTTTACCGATTCAGCAGTAGTTAAGGGAAATCTAAATTCCGATGTACCTATAATTTTCATTATATTTTACGACCAGAGTTAGCATTTTGGTACAATACGTAACAACAATCACGAACAACATGTTAGAATATTAAACGGACATACCTACTCAATATATTCGAGCGTCCTGGGCGAAATAATGAATGTCGCCTAAAATGATGTTACAAAACTGAGCCATACAGAGAAGTCAACCGGGTGAAATGTGTATTTCCTTGTCTGGTATAACTTCATGCCGTTTTCGTATGCACATATTATTTTTTTTACCTCATTAGCCAAACATTTAATAGGACTTGCAGTGCCTTCACTCTAATTCCGAGTATTCTTCTCGGAATAGCTTTTGCGACATTTACATAGGTTAGAGCGAATGTAGCAAACCCGTTTCTTGCGAGGGAAAAAATAGGCAAATAAAAGCCTTTGCAACATTTACACACGTTTGAACTAATGTTGTAAAACTGAGCCATACAGGAAAGCTAACCGGGAGGAATGTACCTTTAATTGCAACGACAAAAAGCGCAAAAATGAGTAGGTTTAGGCATTTGCCGTCATTTAGTGACAAGAAATGGTATATCCAAAACAAATCTATCGACTTTCTTAACACTGTTTAACCGTATTATTGTATACGAAAGTATAAATCCGTTATTTCCCCGTTAACTCCCTCCATACTGACAGTCGACTATTCGCAAAAAGGCAAAAGTCGACGAAACGCGAGTTTCATGACGATTCCCTGGGCCCCCGAGAGAAGTGAGCAATGCACAGCCAGTTTGTTAGGGTCTTGGTCTACGATCCAATAGGGATGGGTCGATAACCGAAACCGCAACCGAATTTTCGGTTTTTACTGAAAACCGAAACCGAAACCGATTTGGATTTTGTGTCGGTTTTTCGCACGGTGTTCGAAAAATCAAAAATTGATTTGTTATTCTATTTTTTTTTAATAATTGTCATTTTCTAAGTATAAATGACAGCAAAGCTCCTAATCATTAAAAAGGAAATAGTAGAGGAAAATGATGCCACAGCTAGGACCATAGTCTATGACGCTGCTGAAAGTGAAAGCAGGAGTTAGAAGCTAGTAATAGTACTGATGCAAGAAAAAAAACTAGAAATAGCTGGTTGGGGTGGATGGTGGCAAAAACCGAAACCGAAACCGCGGTTTTGTGAGTGTAAAAACCGAAACCGGAACCGAAGTCAACAAATTGAAACCGACCCATCCCTACGATCCAACAGGATGAGAGATCTTATTGACCTGGAACTTTCGAAAAGGCCCCTCTTTGGGCATAGGATACATCTGGAGTGGAAGGGGGTTGCGAAACATTTTACAACCCAGGTGGCTAAATGCTGCGAGTTCTTTGGGGATTGCAGGGCATTTAGAACAAGGGTAACGCCAGAAAAAAACAACAACAAAAAAACAAATGAACAATGTCAGCCTTGTTATGTAAGGTCAACTTAAAAAAAACCGCCCTATGATGGAAAAGATACTC
>JAHWFP010131380.1:0-18140 GCA_023313725.1 Lithobius niger | reverse complement strand
TATCTCGAAATAAGTTTTAAGAATTATAGAATTATCTATTGTTCTTATGCTGCTGCAGGAGCATGTTAGTCAGACTTAACTGTCTTGCCTCTGCAGGACTGTAAGCATAACGTTAACTTGCTGTAGAAGTTTGGCCTTATCATAATCTCTTTCTTAAACAGTACTGTTTGAAAAATTTAAATCAAAATAATTGAAGTAAATTTGGATTGAAAAGTGGTTAAACTAGTATAACTCATTGGTTTATTGTGCGGTCTTGGGCAAAGTTGAAATATCACCTTATCAACGCTTATTTTCACAATCACACGAAAAAACAACAACTTTCCGCAAATTTTCGATAGTCAGCAGTCCTGGAGGTGGAATGGCTCAGGCGACTTTCATCTTCAGGCTCCACAACAACACAGATCACTACTTCGTAACGACCGTTCGTCTGCTTCGAATATTGGGCGCGGCCTCCGGTATTTGTTGGGCACGTTGCGAATCTGGAGCGCGGTTGCCGCTATTCGTTGGGTTTGTCGCCCATTTCTCATGTAGCTGGCGATCGAGTTCTCCACGCATTAGAAACTGAATTCCAGGGTTTGAGGATCCCTGGATATTCATCAGCACAGCCTTCTCTCGGTTGTGGTGTTGAATAGCCAGGGATTCAAGACTTCTCGAATGTATATCACTTCTCGAATTTGAGACTAGGAGCGTTTTTGTTCCTTCCCAATCTATATTGTGAAAATAAGCGTTGATAAGGTGATTTTTCAACTTTAAAATGAATTTTCACAGTAGACCATGTGACATTTTCAGTCTTGGGCAATGTCTCATTTTTGGTTATAGCCATGCTTAGCTCTTTCGATCAAATACCTTTCTGTGGTGCGCTCTTTTTTTTATTGTATTTGCCTTGACCAATGGTTATTTACACGAAATTTGCTAACTTCTCTCATTTAGCACGTCTGATGCTATCTCTTGCTTGTTACCTGTAAACGATACACTGCTTGCTTTTTTTTTCTTTGTTAATCCGTTGTTATTTACATGGGTGCATTTTAACTGAAAACAACTCTCCTGCTTAATGCTACCCAAGACAATTTAGATGTTAAAACTAAAAAGACAAAGTACATGAGAAAAATATTAATATTAATGGCTTGGTGATTGTTTATGTATAGTTCCCGGGGTTGCTGTTCGATGAAGAGACTGAGCAGTGTGCTGACCTGTGCCTTCGTCTACTGCGTCACTGCAGCTCTTGCATCAGCATCGTCCGTGCCCAGGCCAGCGCCTCTCTCTACCTCCTCATGCGCCAGAACTTCGAGATTGGAAATGTAAGCTTAGACGTTCCACGTTGGCTAGACTTCTTCCTTAGTTAACATGTGTATTATATCCATTTACCAATGTGGTTTTTGTTGCACAAGGCATTGAATTTGTTTGCGTGGTTTACTGTATATCTAAATATACAGGGTGTAACAAAATATACATTCTGACTAATCCATTCTGACCAAATGTATATATATATATGGCAGAATGTATGTGTCACAAGATGTGTTCGAATGTACATGTTAGAATGTATAGGCAGAATGTATGTCACAAGATTCATAAAACGTAACCTTTTCCTTAAATCTGGATGTTGGAAATAACTGGCTAAGTAGCTTAAATATTTTCCCTTGTAGCAAGCATATTGGATTTAATGGGTGCATTTGTTGGAGTTTGTACGTATGGAAAAACTAGAACACTTTGCATGTATCTTTGATCCTTACCATTGCAGCGGTAAATCTGTTTGCAGTGAACCGCTATTCTCTGAACCCTGATTATAGGGATCGACCGAATCTACTTTTACCAAATCCGATTCGGATCCGGATAATTTACAAGATTTGGTGAATCGGATCCTGATCCTAACCGAATCCAAAATAAAACCTTTGTTGGACTGCTTCAGCCCTTTCCATTTTTTACAGACTAAATTTTGTCTCTAGCTGAGTAGTTTCAAGACTTGACTAGACATTTTCACAACTTGTTCATTGGTTTTTCCGTTATAACTTCTGAACAGTTTTTGCTAGTCATTTGAAATTAGCGCCATTGGAAAGCTGGTGAAAAAATGCTTCGAATGGTATATTGGAATATCGAAAACGGCCAAAAAATAGCGAAGTTATTGAAGTATCGCCCAGACATTCAAAATTTTGCCGAATCCGAATCGAATCCGAACCCTAAAGATCCGGCTTCAGATCCGATTCGGATTCGGTCGATCCCTACCTGATTAGCCGAACACCCATTCTAAAAAGATGTCACAAGTTTGAAGCTTGCAGACAAGACTGAGAATCTAGCTTTTTTGATCTTTGTTTCTGGAAGTATTGAAAAAACGAACCTTCTCACTTTGAGTGTACAGAATCACTTCAGTCAAAATTTGATAGAAAATCAAATATCACGAACAGAATGGAACGAAATTAATAAACATCCAAGGCCCAGCCTATCCAAGGGTGTTGCACCTTTTAAAAAAGGAACTGAGTAGTCACCTTGAGCATGATTGGATCCTGGTGTGGAAAATCATTGGTGCAACCTTACGAATAACAGAGGCTTCGGAACCGCTCAAATTCAAATCGGCAGGATGTCTATAATGCTAGCAATGTAGTAAAAAGTCCTGAAAACCCTGAAAGCCTGATGAAGACAACAGGTGGCCGTCGAAAATTAGCGAGATAAGAGGTGAACCATCTTCTACTTTGAATGTTCGAAATCAATCGATCACAATTGTAACGCTCACATTCAAAAACAAAAATACACACTGTACGGTATTTTGCGAATTTTCGATAGGCCTATCGAAAATTCGCAAAATACCGTACAGTGTGTATTTTTGTTTTTGAATTTGAGCGTTACAATTGTGATCGATCGAGAGATAAGAGGTATCCTGAAGTTGTGAAAGTGAACGAACTTTGTGTAAATTTGTAGGTGGTTTTGTATTAGAACTAATATTTGACTTTTGAATAAATCTGTTAGTTCACATCAATTATGTGTGCTCTTCAATTTACGAATCGTAGACGGCTGTGGACATGATTGGGTCTGTTATTTGTATTTGTATTCTTTTAATGGTACTGTGCTACATTAGTCAGAATGGATTACAGTTAAATTTCTTTATAACGATGTACAAGGTAGAACATTATATCAGGTTTATCATTATAAATCAGTACTTTTGCATGGCTTTTTGCTGGAAGAGTCTCAAAAATAGCATTGTTATAACAGGTTTATTGTTCTAAGAGATATTGTTATAATGAGCTTTAACTGTAGCCACTTATTTAAATTACGAGCGGGAAGTGTTACTTACATTCCACTTTTGCTTGCACTGGTTCTAGAATGCTAGCTACGTTAAAATACAATGGACAGTGTTTTTTTCTTTTCAAATTTCTTTGTGTCTTGCTTTCCCATTAAAAGATTCTTCACATTCTTTGTTTAGCAGTTTCGGCTGCCGTGTTTGTACGATATATTTTATGTGCCGTTCTTCATTCACCACTAACTCCAAATTTTCTATGAGTCAGTACTATTTAGAGGTACTGCAATTCAGTGAGGGACTCTCACTTGAGAGCTCTCGAATCACTTTCAATTCAACATTTTGAGAAATGCATTACATCCCTCACGAACTTAACCATTTAAAACTCTAGAAAGTCACTTAGTGCAGCCAAAACTCTCGAAGGAACGAGCTCAAAAAAATGGGGAATGGGGCAGCCTGACAATACAGTATGCTATGTGCCGCAAGTTGGAATTTACTGCAGCGTGATAGCTGTTGTAATGTAGGACTAGAAAAACAAAAAGCCAACGTAGCCTGAAGAAAAAGACGTGTAGTGAATGTCGGACACTTATCTTTGGTTTGTCGGTATTTGTAATGCTTGTAAATAGTATTGACTCTTTGAAAACACAGTGTTAGTGGCGAAAACGATGTCTGTTCCTTTTCAATGTAAGTTGCCAGACGGCATCTTTAATGTGCTTTTGTCACTGTCAAACTAGATTCTACATAATAATCATGTCACATTAAATAATGATGTTGTGGTTAATTAAGTTCAGTTATTTGGGTATGGTTACTGTAATGTGTTGGATTTTAGAAGGGTTGACTCTACTTATTGTATTTTCATATGACAAACTGAACATTTTAGGTTAGGATAGAATTTACCGTAGTAATTTTGCTGTTTTAGAATTTTGCTCGAGTTAAGATGCAGGTGACAATGTCTCTGAGCTCTTTGGTTGGGACGAGCCAAAATTTCAATGAAGAATACCTTCGACGCTCACTGAAAACTATTTTGACATATGCCGAGGAAGATTCTGAGCTTCAGGACACAACCTTTCCAGAACAGGTATGTAGGTTAATTCGTTCTTAGAGCTAATACAAGTTGGCCATCGTTATAACCTTCGTAACCATCCTTTGAACATAATTTGAATAATGGACATCCTTATGACATGACTTTGCATATGTTTCCATACTTAGAACATACATATGTAGGCTGACTGCAAACTTGCTGCGTTTCTCTTCCCACCCATACGTTAATTCGCTGGTGTTTACTTGACTCAAGAGTTATATCCCATGGTACTGTTGACTGTTGTTACAAGAATAAATTTGGTCATACGTCTCACGAACAATCATTGCGTGTAGTGCTAAAATTAGCTGCATATATTACGTATTGTGCTTTGGTTTTCCAACATGCAATGATGTATCAATGTGCAATCAACTGCTGTTAGAAAAACTTTCATAAATACTGATGCAAAACTATTTTCTTTGCCTTTGGACTTTTGTTGCACTACCTCAGCGAGAAACTGAGCCCTTGAGACCAAAGGCGGGTCCTTCTGCTCAGCCATACAGACATAGTTATTTTATTTATTAAACATTTGAATCTACATCCCGTTTGTTATGTAAATTTTGTTATAAATCGGTGCTTTGTTTTCTATCTGTTTTGTAGGTGCGGGATTTGGTGTTCAATTTGCACATGATTTTATCTGATACTGTGAAAATGAAAGAATTTCAAGAAGATCCAGAGATGTTATTGGATCTCATGTACAGGATTGCCAAAGGCTATCAAACATCACCTGATTTGCGTTTAACTTGGTTGGCTAATATGGCTCAAAAGCATACTGAGGTGAGTTAGATATCCATCAAGGGCCAATCTTTAATACATGCATTTCTTACTACCTGCAAATACTTACCTTCAGTAATTATGCTAAAATCACTATTAACGCTTTCGCTGCTCATTAAAAAATAAAAAATTCCGTTTTTATTTACTTTTTCCTCAAAACTTTCTCCTCTGTCGCCTAGCACGCTGCTTGTCCCTCTCAAGGTCGGTGCCATCTTGCATGATCCTTCCATTACTTTTTGAGCAAGCAATCGTGGATGGACATGCTTGTATTTATTTAAGGATTTGTATGAGTTTTAAACTTGTTTTTTTTTCCAATGAGGATTTGTATTTTGTTTCGTAGAAAACTAACCATGCGGAGGCTGCACATTGTTTGGTTCATTCTGCTGCGTTAGTTGCGGAATACTTACACATGCTGGAGGATAGAACATATCTGCCTGTCGGTGCCGTGTCGTTTGAAGTAAGTGTCAGGTCTTATATTACTCTAAATTATGTCTCTTATATTACTTATAATACTCTAAACAATTTATGCAGTAGTTTTAGATAGCATGTGTGTTGCGAGTACATTTGTTGGTGTTTGTTCGATATATTCGTATTTACTTAACACATGATTCAAAAGAACAATAAACACTTCTTTAACTTGCTTACAGAAACTGTCGTCTAATGTACTAGAAGAAAGTGCTGTCTCAGACGACGTGGTGTCGCCAGACGAAGAAGGTATATGTACTGGCAAATACTTCACAGAAAATGGACTGGTTGGACTTCTTGAACAGGCTGCTAACTCATTCAACTTGGTATGGAATATTTTTCTTTAGATTTGCTGTATGATGAAATGCTTAAAATCATCTCCTTCAGTGAATTTTTTTACGTTTTAGGTTAATAAACTCCCAAATACCTTTGGAATTGCATCAGGGCTGGTGGATCGTCTTTGACTGCATTATAAATACAGTCAAAGCTCGTTATAACGAAATTCTAGAAGGGCCTTTTTTATTTCGTTATAACAAAAAAATATAAAAAAGGTCAAATTTCGTTGTAAAGTATAAGTACGTGAAAAAAAAAAGAAAATCGTAGAAATATCTGCAAAATGCTAACCTTCAGTGTGTTTGAAAATTGACAAAAGCCTGATGTTTTTCCTCCTCATTGTGGAAATTGTGTTAAATGAAAGTTAAATTAGGGTTAACTTGATTTCTGTAATGTCTTCAGTATGTGCTAAATCATTTCGATTTTGCTTTTGTTGCCCGATTTTTAAACCCTTTTATCGTTTTGAATACCGAAAAATCGGTTGACTCAGCATTTCTACTTTGGTTCAAATTCATGACTTATACAGATACTCACAGTTCGATCACGCAAAACCAAAAGTCAAAGATTTTCAAAGGTTTTCACCTTGAAACTTGCGAATTTTCGACAACCTTTACTGGTTTACTGCCTGAAGAAGTCGAAAATTTGCAAGTTCTGAGGTGAAAACCTTTGAAAATATTTGACTTTTGGTTTTGCGTGATCGAACTGTGAGTATAACCCCTTTGTTGTTTAAAACAGCAATACATTTGAGTTTAGCATGTCTCACACCTGAAAATTCCGTAGCGGTTTTTACTCTGAAGTTTCATCTTACGAAAACAAAGTCTTACAATGTCTCACACCTGTATACTGTACCACTAAAGGAAGATTCGTCGACTTTGGGTACCCACCGGGCATTCTAAACCAGTTAATAAAGAATGCCATTGGAAAGAAGGAAAAAATGAGCACGGAAGGAAAGCACCCGGAGAAGGATGCCAGAGTCGACAAGAGCAAAAGAAGTTAAGAGAATAGGAATTAATTACCTGAGAGGAGTGAGTGAAAAAATTCAGAAAATGTTGAAGACGAAAAGCTCTTGATTCATTTGTTAAAAATGGGAAGAACTTAAAAACCTTTCTGCTGAAGAGAATTGGGAGACCGGTTGGAGGAAAGTTTGTTTGTTCACAAGAGAAGCACGTTATGTAGAAAGAGCTTGAGAGAATAGCAGATACCCCGAAGGAGTGTACCATGTGCCATGCAGTGGATGTCATGTTGCGTACGTAGGCGAGACGAGGAAGGGTGTGCATGAGAGGGTAAAACAACACATGACTGATAAGAGAAATAAAGTGGAGTCAAACAGCATCGCATCGTACTGCATGAGAAGAAGGCACAAAATAGCATGGAGAGACACAACTACACTCTTGGTCGCAACTCCAGAATTGATATGCACCTGAGAGGACTTGAGTCACTAGCAATCCAGCAGAAATTAGGAGAAGGTGGCTCCTTATGAATTTGTAAGGCCTGTCAAACCCTGCCATTAAATTTCTAATCAGTTACAAGTTAGGTGAAAAACTCGCTCAAAAATGGCACGAAGCACAAGAAAACCAATGTTGCAAAGTTTATAATATGCCACGGCTCGGAATGACTCGTCGTTCGTGTGGCTGGAGCTCGGGCTGAATGATCATCAGATCTAGGAAATATTTGGTGAAATTAGTGATGCATTGATCAGAAATTTTTTTTGTTTTTCGATACATAGCATCTTGCACGCTTAGCTAAACCAATGGGCATGCTCTTAAGAAATGCCTAATTAACTTTTAGTGACCTTAAAAAAAGAATATTGTTAAATTAACATAATTTTTTAACTGCTAAGGTTATCTCGGGACAGAGAGGGACATTGAAGTTGACAAGAGTAAAGCACTTATTATGTTGTCTCTACTAATTAAGCAACGTATGTAGAAGTAGTTTTTAGCATGGATAATGAGGGCAAAGTCATGTACATGAGTCTTGGCATCTTTCTAGTTAGCAACGTAACAACTTAAAAAAACCAAGAGACCGCTTGTTTTGTCTTTTCCATTTCTAGTTTCTTCATGCTAATCAGTTATGTTTCAATTTTCTAGGGTGGATTATATGAGGCCATGAACGGAGTGTACAAAATCCTGATACCAATTGCGGAAGCAAATCGGGATTTCAAGAAACTTGCAAATATCCACAGCAAATTGCATGAAGCTTTTACCAAGATAGAGCTCCAGGTACTCTTTTTATATGGAAATAAATACATGTTAGCCACGTCTGTTGAATCGAAAATGTTTTTAAAATACCGTAAATCGCCTAATAAACGCCCTGGCTTTGTTAACGCCCACCCCCCAAAAATGCCTTAAGGTCAGAAATCGTATAGTAGCCTTATTAACGCCCCCCCCCCTCCAATCGTTTTTGTTTTAGTCAATTGTGAAATTGACTAAAAGCTTCAAACGTTTAAAGAAATCAACGTATTATCCCTTTAAATCTTGGTTGTTCTGCAGCAAAATTAACGAAAAGATTCATAAATTTTACTAAATCAACATTTAATTCAACTCGATTCACGGGAGCATTTGTAATCGTGTAAAAGTCGGCAATATTAGGCCTATGCGATCGATCATTGATGTGCGTAATATGGATCCAGTCTAGTGAAAACGCTATACCTTTTTCTTATTTATTCTCAAATTTAGTTTATTAGATCATCCTCTTTCCAATACCTGACACAATTCAAAGTTAAAACTAATTTTTAACCATCACAAAACTTTCAAAACAGACACGCGATTCACGACCGGAAAATGCCAACCGGAGTAACGTCATAGCGGACGCGGTAGACTGGATGTTTCAAGCGCTTACGCAGTCTTGACGCGTCCACCACTTCGCGTCCACTACTGGGGCTCCACTGGTCCAGACCTACGCGTCTATTTCCGCCGGAACTTCCGTCTTGGACGACAATATATAACTCTATGGTGATAAATGTCAATACACGCGTTTTCCAGTGGTGAATCACATTGTCTGTTTGGAGGTTTGTGTGTTTGAAGGTTAAAAATTAGTTTTAACTTTGAATTATGTTAGATATTGGAAGGAGGATCTAATAAACTAAATTTGAGAATAAACGGGAAAAGGTAAAGAGTTTTCACTAGACGGAATCCATATTACGCGCATCAATGATCGCATAGGCCTAATTTTGCCGACTTTTCCGTGATTACAAATGCTCCCGTGAATCGTGTTGGATTAAATGTTGATTTCGTTAAATTTATGAATATTTTCGTTAATTTTGCTGCAGAACAACCAAGATTTAAAGGGATAAAACGTTGATTTCAGTAAACTTTTAATCAATTTTCCGATTCACTAAAAAAAAACATCAACTTTACCGTGATGGATTTAGGCCTAAACGGCCACCCCCAAAAATATGTTAAGGTCAGAAATTTTGTTTTAGCCTTGTTAACGCCCCCTCCACTTTTTTCTCAAATTAATTTTAGCCGCCCATGGGCGTTTAATACGCGATTTACGGTACTAGCACTAACTTGATTTCTTGCTCCTCCATTCAGCATGCATCTGCATAAATTCCTTTTTTTTATGGTTTTGGCCCTGCTTGTGGGAAAGACGAGGTTAGAGGCTTCGAGAGTATCATCCCATGAGCACAACTGGTGTGTTCATAACACGTATTGCACTGTTGACTCACAAAACATCCAAATAGATTCGTCTTCAGAAATGTTTCTTATTGATTTGAGTTCCATTTTATGAGAGGTAAACTTAATTCAAACCGTGGCGACATTGGGTTTGTGGGCCCTTGAAAACTTCCAAAAGATGATACTTTATAATTTGTTTTGAAGTGACACCAGTTTTCAAAGCCAGCCATCTTTCATGATCCCAAACTGGCTGCGCCATTGGGAAACTTTGTTTCAACCTAGCAAAATGCTGAGCAAGGAGTTAACATAATCATAATGTTAGCAACGCAGTTCACAGTAATTTTTGACATCTTGTTTCATTCACAGGCAGGAAAACGTGTGTTTGGAACATATTTCCGAGTTGGATTTTATGGAAACAAGTTTGGTGATCTAGACGGGGAAGAATTTATTTACAAAGAACCAACCTTGACCAAATTACCCGAAATCTCTCACAGACTGGAGGTAAAGTTGATTTTGACATATGATTTTTAACAGCAACGTTCAGACCCCCGAAAGTGCAGGGGCAACTTGTAGTAAAAGAGCACAGTAACAGTGTACTGCACATTTTAATGGTAACTTTTTTTTTTTTTTTTTAGTCTTTTACCCTTTTCTGCCCTTCGGGCCCCGCCCCCCCGTTCAGGCACCCCATACCAGCAAATGTCAGCACGAAAGGCCTATTTTTTCTTACAAATATGGCATTTTGCGAAAATGGCTGGGACAATGCCCTCCACCCCCATGCGTTTATAAAGAATGTTTCATCTTCAATCGTAGTCTTAACGATCACAACAAAAACACTTTATCACCTTCGAAGAACACAAAATGGTCCTACACTTGAATTTTCGGTGATACTCCTTTCACCTTCATCAGAAGTTGTGCGAGAAAATTTATTAAAAGTCACATTACAGCATCGATTCACATTCCAATGCTTAAACTCCCGCTAGTCTTTTCTACCACTGATCTGTAAGTCGCGTGGAATCTGGATTTTCCATTGCCTATCCAGATTGGCTCCAAGCTCTGGCCGAACAAGCTGGTTAATGTTGGTATAACTTGGACTTACTAGATTCATCAGTGGTTTGTGGTTTTTCTTCGAATCTGTTGATGGCAAGCGATTCTAAAGCTCTCAAGTGTCAGTCTTCCAGCACGTTTGATTTGAGCAGCAATTCTGTTTCGTTCCATGCTATTTCATGTTTTGTTTTGCTCGAATGCACAGCAATCCCGTCTTTGCTGTCGTTGTTGTTAACTGCATTTGCATGCTCGTTTAGTCTCACCAACAGCTGTTTACGGGTTTCTCTGATGTAGGTGGCCTGGCAGGTCTTACGTGGGACTTTGTAGTAGTCCACTCCTCGCTGTGTGAACGGGTGGATGCAGTTAACAACGACAGCAAAAACGGTATTCGAGGCGTCTCAGGTGCGAATCTCTGCTCGAGTTGGAAATGAGCAAAGTTTCAGTTCCTTCCCAGTGAATACAGTGTGAAGTGTCCATTTGGTGTACTGTGATGCCATTTCTTTTTGGCTCCTGATATCGCTCAAATGTTGCTTAACTCGGCTCTTACGCCTTTTCGTGTCTCTCCAATATTGGCTGCATCACAGTCAGCACATGGCACACTATAGACTCCTTCTCTCGTGTTCACAATTTTTTGCAGTCTTTCCTCATCTTCCAGATATTTCTTTTTTCTACCTCCTGCTCCTTAACAGCACAAGTTAAGCAACATATGAGTGATACCAGGAGCCAGAAAAAAACAAACGGCATCACAGTACACCAAATGGACACTTCACACCGTATGAAACGTTGCTCATTTCCAACTCGAGCAGAGACTCACATCTGAGAGGCCTCAAATCCCTGACTATTCAACACAACGTCCAAGAGAAGGCCATGCTGATGAATACCCAGGGATCTTCTAACCCTGTAATCCAATTCCTATTACCTGCAGATTATCGCGAGCATCTAAGAAAAAACTGGAATTATGACCTACAAAATAACGTAGGCCGCGTACGAGCGTCACGACCATTCTAGTGATGCACATCTCCATGTATACACCTTGTAAATATCGGAGCCAGGTTAACGCAAAATTCGAATGATCTGTAAATAAACGGTGTTGTTTTGAGTTTTATTACGTGCCTGAAGAAGACAGTCGGCTAGGTTTTTATCACCACCAACGTAATAGACTATCGAAAATTCGTGAAGAGTAGGAATTATTCTTGAATTTTTGGAATAGAGTGTATTTTCCACCGTAAGAAAATAATAACTTCGATGTTCCAAAGTAAACATGTTGATGTTTTTAAACTGTCATTCATGGTCATCATAACTCTGATAGGATTACTTTTTATCAGTAATGAACAGTTATGCATTACCACATAAAATAAACTTGCCTGGTTTCTCTCCGCAACGTTCTATGAGAGTACGGTAATCTAATGCACATATTTGCCTTTCCACATAAAACACCATTGTATTGTTTCGCTCCTCTATAGGTACTGTCTACTGAGCTACTATATGCTCTACCATATATTTCATATTTATATGGTGTTTCTGCAAGGCATAGTAGCCATACATTGCATGTGTATGCATTGTCTCCTGTGTGTGCACTGAAAATGTGCTATAAGATTTCCCAAAGACTTCACATTTATATAGCTTTTCTTTTGGGGTGTTTGCTCGTGGGTATTCAGCGGCTTTGCTTTACCAAATCTATCACGTAGTGTGGCATCACTCCACTACGGTTTGCTGTTCTACATATACTTTTGATGGTTCATGCAGGTTGGGATCCATAAATCTATCGGACTCTTTGATCTTTCACGTTTAAATATTGTCCCTTCTCTTCTAGACTTGCCGTATGTGTTTCTAATGCTTGTAACTCACCATAACATTCCTTAAATAATTGCTTAGGTTTCACATGCCTATTTCCAATACTGTACAGATGCAGATACCGTATCGGTAAATCTGCATTCAATGTATCGGAATCGGTATTTCTTAGCGATTCTATGCAGATACCACACTTCACCCTTGATGATGTAGAGTTTCATGTTTCCTGCCTGCTGTCTGCCACACTTCTGGAAATTGAAGTGCAACACAAAGTTTCACCCTGAATAAAATCATTATCTGCATTGAGAACTTTGTGTTCCCTGCCTTCAGACGGTCACGATTCCAAAAATAACAGTGCTACATGAAGTCTCGTCTTGAATTAAATCAGTATCGGTATCGGTTTAATAGATATCATGTGGTATCGGATCGGTAGAAGTGGTATCGGTACAGCCTTACTCAAAACCAATGGCTTGCAGCAACACATTCATCACGTTTATGTGGTTCTTGTCAGCGTGTTGTCTACTCTCACAAAGCACAATTAGTTTTTTTGGCATTTGTGACTGGGCCCATAACTTTCTTCCGTTTAACTGAGGCCAATTCAGTGGAATGTGTATAATTACATGTAAATGCTTATCCCAAGTTTTACCTTGGAATTTCTGTTTTACCTGTGTTAATAAAAAGTTATTATAATAAAATATCCCAAGTTTGCCGGACTGAGTTTAAGTCAGGTTCTCCTCTGGGACTGAATGAGCTATCCACCTGTATGTTGCCATCTTGGTTAAATTTTTAAGTAATACTGGTCAGTAACGAACTGAAGCAACACTTACCATGTTATTTCCCTGGCATTCGAGATATTTGTACATAAATACTTCATTCCGTACATGTCTTTGTAGTGGTAGTCATTTCTTCAAAAATATAAATAAGGCCTGAAGAGACAAGAGGAAACACATGCTTCCCTCTCCAAGGCAGCAACAAGAAGAACAGAAGGAAATTGTTGTTCCTTCCTGTTTGGCTGAAGGACCACTGGAATGAATCATGTGGCAAGTCAGTGGTTACACATGAGATAGACATTTTTCATTCCCATGTTCAGGAATAGTCAAACCACTTTTGATAACATATTGGTCTGTGGTAAACGTCTTATTGTCATGCGTCGGTCACGTGAAAGCGATGTACAGTGTGATACCAAGATTGTTAACAGGCATTTAACAACTTCTGCCCTAGGATCCATTGTCTTTTCACCACCTGGAACCTGCCTCTGGTACTTGCAAGCCTATGAACAGCCCCTTATGAATCATTGCGCCGAGCCTCGCTAGTACATGTGACCCGGAACACAGTTTTCCTCGTATCTTTGGCAATGGCTGCTCAGTACAGTGAATTGGCCACATACACCAGAGAAGAAAATCACATCCGCTTCCTGAAGGATTGGTCCAGCGTCACCCTCGCATTCCCACCCGAAGCCTCCTCGAGGAAGCTCCTCGATCGTCAACCCGGATGCCCCTGTTTCTCACCATTCACAAACACTCGAAAACGCTCACAAGAATGCCGGTTTTCCCTGTGAAACTGGCTACATGGATTTGTGAAGTGATCATAAGGACCTACAAGGACACCCCAAATCATGTAGGTCTTCCCCTCTCAGTGCGAGTGCACAAACTCAACAGCATTGGCATCATCCTGGACTTTTGCCTCAGGGGTGCCCGGGCCGAGGTTGCAGCAGCTTGTTCGTGGCACCAAAATAACGCCTGCATCAGCCACTGTTTGCGATATATCTGAGTCCGGTTGAGGTACAAATGTGAACGAACATGTCATTGCTGTCAGTTGTGAGGGTATGAAGTGACATGTCCCAGTCGCCGATGAAATAGAATGAAGCTTTGCTTCAGGAGAGTATTTGCCCTAAACCACACGTGGTTTGAAGGCCTGTTTGGTAAAGTGTAACAGTGTTTCTTTATAATTTGAATTGTACCAATTAAAATGAGCCTATCGGCCCTTAAAATCAGGAGAGTACATTTGTAGTGTGTAATGTTAAGAAATCACGGGTATCATCTGTGCATGTAGCTCTGGGTTTGGCTCGACCCACCTCCTGTTGAACGAAGTCCGTCAATAACTAAAGGGAAATATTTTTTGATGAAAGTGAAAATAGAATTTTAAAGACAAGATTAGTTTTTACCTACCTTAACCCTTTAAGGACTGCGTGCGCGCTAAGAACTTATAACTGACTTGTAGAAAAAAAATCGCAGCTTCTCACCCAGTTGAGGCAAGGGAATGAAACCTGTGTCATTTTTATCCTTAATGATTTGGCTTTCATATCCCAATTTAAATTTTACTGTAATTAGCTGGAAGTTTTCGATATGACTTGTAGAAGAGCTGTAAACAATGATTATACAGCGGGCGCATTCGGGCGCACCCGTCCTTAAAGGGTTAAAATATTTACCTTTAGGTAAACACTCCACCATTCCCTTTTTTGCTGAACCAGATAGGTCTGCTAACGAAAGTTAAGAGATAGGTGGCAATGCCTGCTGGGATACGAGGCGGGATGCTACCTAATGGGGAGCTACAGAAGCTTTTAAGTTTAATGGGTCTGGGCAGAGACCATTAAATAAATGACATTAAAGTTAATAACTAAAGGTAAGTAAGTTAGGATGAGTAAAAACTAATTTTATCTTTAAAATTCCATTTTCCATCCAATGGTTAATTCTAAACTTTTGACTTGTATTTAAAATTTCATGATGATAGCTGTCACAATCGCATTTTGAACACACCGACAGTAATCTAGTTTCAAGTAAACATGGATTTCACATTTAATAGCATTAAACACGCAGCCGAACCGAATATCAACAAGTTAACTTTGTCTATAACAATGATCGCATATTTTGATCCAAGTTAAACATACAACGAATAGCTAGTTTTAATAACAGAAATTCAACTGTTTCATGCCTATGATTTTTTATTGGAATATCTTTTCCGACCGTTAGAGCTAAATTTTATGGGTGTGCCCCCATACGCAACTACGGTAAATAAAATGACCTGCTTAACTGAATATTTGATGCCGTTCATGCGTTGGTAGTTAAATTTTCTAACCTATTATTGCAGAATTTCTACCAGGAAAGGTTTGGTACGGAATATGTTGAGGTCATCAAGGATTCCAACACGGTTGACATCACAAAGTTGAATCCTGAGAAGGTAAGTCATTGTTGAGTCAAAAACGCTAGGGACACTATTTTACCATTTAAGTACCTTTGAACTGGCAAAAGAACTTAAATATTTCCTGATTTTTTACTAACATTTTTTTTCATAATAAACAGCAACCGTTATGAGCTTGCAGCTAAGTTGATGTAGGTGGTCTAACACACTGTAGCCACGAAATTAAGTCAGCTTTCTAAGGGTTAAGGCTTTAAGAAAGAATAAAAAATAGAAACTAAACAAATATAAAATTCATGTGAGTCCCTTGTTAGTTTATGGTGTTATTTTAAAAGTTAACAGTGGAAATAATAGACCAGGATATACAAAGTATACATCAGGACACTGGCAGTTGTGAACAATTTTATCCTGTCATCATGCAAATGTGAGAACCACTATATTCCAGTCACACTCGCATTAAAGTTGACAGCACTCTTTCAACGTCACTTGCTTGCAGTTTATCACAGTTGTCAATATTGATGGTTGTTACGTCACTGTTAACATTACGGATGTGAATTAGAACGCCTGTCCTCTCTAAAGTCAGACATCATACTGGGTTGTGACAATGGGCACATGACCTCCACTTACCATCGTTAACATTGTTTCGTTAACACAAAGCCTTTACGCGATAATAGTTAGAGGTGTCCACTATTTTTCAACAGATCTTATAGTGTGTGCTACATATTTTATAAATTTTTTGTGTTGTCATGTGGGTGGTGACACTTTCCTCTGGAGTGTTGATTCTGCTAACTGTATTGGAGGTAGGTATTTTCAAATTAAAATCGGTCCGTTTTAGCAAATTAATTTTGTTTGTCCCTGAATTTAAGGCAGAAATCATTGCTTATATACTTACCTGTATTATATGAAATTACCCAGGTTTTTTCTGTTTTTTTTAGGCCTTCCTACAAATTACTTACGTTGAGCCGTACTTTGATTTGTATGAATTTCGGGATCGGATTACTACTTTTGACAAAAATTATAACATTAGTAAGTAGGATCACTGAAGTGCTATTGTTTGTGCAGTGGCGTGTACAGACTAGGGTAGGCCCCTGGCACACAGTACAGCAGGGTTAGGCCCTTGCACGGAGGGACATTGATTATAGTTAGTGGGGCCCAGAAGGGGGGGGGGGGGGATCTGGGGCCACCCGAAATTGTGCATTTTTTTCAAAATCCATATTAAAATTATCCAAAATGCCAAACTTTGGACTCAATATATTCAGCAATAGTTTTAAGACATTTAATGCAGTTCAAAAGTTCAGATTTTTACAAGTAACGCTTAAATTCAAAAAAAGGAAATACTCCTTCGTTGTTTTGCTCTTGCTATCATAGCAAGAGTAAAACAGCGATGTAAACAGAAAGAAGCACTTATTGTAGGTGCCTGAAGAAGATAGGAGGACTGAAATTTTAAATCTTTTCGTCATCAGCCTATCGAAAATTCGCAAAATACGACGGAGTATTCCCTTTTTTGAATTTAAGCTTCTTACTACCTGCAAATACTTACTTCAGTAATTATGCTTAAAATCATCATTTTACGCTATCACTGCTCATTTATCAACTAAAAAACTCCCTTTTTTTAGCTTGTATCCAAACTTTCTCTCCTCTCCCGCCAGGGGCGCTGCTACTCCTAACTAGGAGGCCGCCATCTTGTTTGTTCCCCTCATCACATTTTGAGCACGTTGTTAGGGTAGGACGTGTTTGGCATCGCTGCCTTTGTTTTCTTGTTTGGAAGCAAAGTTATCAACTTTTCTGGGCAGAATTATGACCACGATAGAAGAATCAAACGATCTATTACGTGGGAGACTCAATTCGAAGAAATTTGATGCGTGTAGCTGCAAGAAACAGTGAAGAGATTTTCACCCTCTTTGCCGTGAGTGCAGGCCCTGAAACTTCGTCACCAAAGTATGTGAACTGTGCGATTTGCATCATCGTTCAACTATGAAGGACATTTTGCATACGTGGAAGAAATCGGATCAGAAAGCAGATCAAAGGGCCAGGGCAGCAACGGCAGGTTTGGTTGATGACGAAACGGCTGCAGCTTGTCAACCGGAGGGAGAAAATAAGATGGCGTCAACAAACGAAAATGACTTTGCTGAAGTTCACGAAAGTGTGGTGGTGTGGGATGATGCAAAGTTGTTTGATGATGGAGTAGGACAGGTGCCGTTCTCAATTGAAGAGTTGCTGGCGTTGATGCCGACCACAGCCAACGTAATTTTTGATGCGAAAGCCACTTGTGTGGAGCAACGAATTACGGAAAAAAAAAAGAAAAAAAAAGTTTGGCGCCCTAATGGCTGATGCTTCACTTGTTGCAACCATTGTTAGCCAAAGAAGAAGAAAAATCATTGGATATTAGGAACCGATGTGTCTGTTGTGACGGACATCAAGTCGTGTCTGCGATGCAGTCGCCAGCTATGCAGGCGCCGTGCCGTCAGGAGGCGCCACGTGTCGGAGATGTTAAGACTGCGTCTAGATCAAGTCCGGCGGCTGTAGTGAAGAGCTCGGGAAGAAAGGAAAATCGCGGGTCAGGAAATGACAGTACTCAAATGGCCGCTCCCGGGGTGGGAAATAGCGGTTCGTATGAGCACTTCAGCGAAAAATCACGCAAAACTGTAGGAGTAGTAAAGTCCAGTGAGGACAAATTTAC
>JAHWFP010131347.1:0-13509 GCA_023313725.1 Lithobius niger | reverse complement strand
GAATTTTGTATGAAACGGATGAGGCGAACATTTAGTGCTATGTAGATGACTGGTATTCTTACAGAAGAAGTCATTGCACAACTATATTAATTGATGTGTAAATAGTAACAGACAACAAACTTGCATCAAACTATAATCAAATTACATGATAAAGATAGACCAGGTGAAGACAAAGACATGAATAGAAACAAGTTTAACCAGATTGGCATTGTATTCAAGCAGATGTTAAAATCTGCAAAACCTCGTCTAGACGTGATAACTTCTTGTTATGCCACTTTCTTGATTCATATTAAAAAAAGAACAATTTAAAAAATAGGTTTAACAACCCTATGCTATAATTCTGATTAAATGGTGACGTTTTGCGACCCTTCAGGTGCACTCATCAAAATCAGTATGATATTCAAAATTAAGCCAAAAAAATAGAAGATTCTCATTAGAAACAGTTACGTTATTTGATGATCCATTGATGTTCATCGTGGCTGAGCGGTGAGAGCGGATCTGGTCGAACCTCTGGAAAGGGTAGGGTGAGAGGCTACCATGCCCCTTCAGCAGCTATGGGAACTATTCTAGCCAATTCTGGACAATCTTTCTGCCCCTACGATGATTGGAGGTTTCCCGGATCGAATCCCCAGTTTGGCATCTCTCTTTACCAGATATTTCTTCTTCTCTAAAGAGTCTGGTAATGTTCAAAATTGAGCCGGTTCAGCCATACGAGCATTCAATTGCTTCGGCTGACTTTAAGAAATTAAATATATATATATATTTGGCTTCAGTACCGGTTTACGCCAAGCGTTGACAAGATGCAAGACTTACACTGAGCTAAATGCCAACTTTTTTGAAGAATGAAGAAGATAACAGAGCTATTGACAGTATGACTCAAAATTCAGTTACAGCTTATCGCAACAATGTGCGATACAAAACATTCAAAGTATTAATTTCTCTCCAGGAATACTTTGATTTCACAGTGGTATTCCTTCTGTTTAACCTTTCTGTCTCATACATTCTTTTTTAAACGGTGCATTGGGGTAAGCTTGTGAAGTAACATTTTTTTTTAGCAAATCTTTACAGTTTTAACAATGTGTTTCAAGTCGCGTTATTTATCTGTTGATTTCATTTTTAATCCTTATAGAATCTTCCTATTTGAACAAAAGGAAAGGAATTTGTAGAAGCAAAAGATTTGTGCTGTTAGTGGGCGATGCATTTTAGTCTGCCCATTGACCTTGAATTTTCTGTTGTGTTAGTTCACAAACTTTAATATATGTTTGTTAGTAAATATATCATTACAGGAATGGATACTCTGGGGTTCGTGTCAGAGCTGGTACAAATTTCCTATGGTCAGGTGGAAGCACAATGCAAGAGGCGTTTCTTCAACAGGTATGTAATACTGATCATTTATCACTTATAGCACAATATATATTGTTTATGTACAACTAGTTTTTAACTACTGGTATACAATACAATGTGACTAACTACTATAAGTTGATGGGCGAAGTTAATGACATAGATTAATTATTTGTCTAAATTTACAATTTAACGTTTTGAGTATACCTTTAAGTGAAAGAATGTATCGTAATTATATTATATTATTATAGTTTTCTACTTTCAGCTATGTGGATAGCCCTCCAACGACGGGTGAGGTTCGATGTGTAAATGTTACAAGTGGCTGCGTTGTTTCAAAACGTATAAAATTGGCCTTAATAGTGTTGTTCTTTTAGCATTTATAATTATTTTCTGCTGTCTTCACACTAAAAGAACTATCACTAGCACATACGTATTATGGCAAATGGCTTTGCATGTTTCATGTAGTTTATGGGATCACAAAACATACACTTCAGCGTTCCTTACCACAGATGCTAAAGTTAGGTTAGCTTATCTGACTGAAAACATGAGCCAACGTGAATTTCTCTAAAAATATCTCCGAATTTAATGCAACAAATCTCACTTCTCATGAAATTTCAACCAAGTCAAAAAAAACTGCGAACATTATCATGTCTCAAACAGAAAAACACAAACAAACAGGATTCAAATTCAGTTTTATATTCTACGTCACTCTCTTCACTCCCTCGACTAATAGGAGGTAAATAACTTACACATCAAGAAAATATGTTGAACTACCAACTGAGGAAGGTCGGTGCTATATTTTTTTCCAAATATTTAGTGCGGCCCTTATTAATTAGCAAGGCCTTTTATAATTTATGGTGGCTTTACATAAATGGAAAATTTCGTACATTATTAATAGTTTTAGATATTTAAAAAAAAATTAAAATTCGCGTCAGCGAATTTCCAGCACTTTGAAACGAGCCTCTAATAAACAATAAATAAAGTCTTATCAAACAACTTTTTGGCAACATCATTCCTACCTAGTGCTGCCAACTAGCACAAAAATGTCCTACCGTGCTACTGAAGGATACTTTACCAGACTTCTTTTCCCAACACAAATTTTAAAAAGCAAACTGAAAAACTTTGGTTTGTTCATTACCTGGTCAGGTAACAAACTATCGAGTGACTTTAGTGTGGCTATGTAAGGAAGCGCAGGGGGAGTAGAAATATGTCTGGCTTGTAATTCAGAATATGAAGGAGTAACTTTTCAAATGTAGCCACTAGCTATGTACATGATTTGGAATTTGGGAATAATTCGTATTATCGAGCTGGGACTGGAATAGAATATTCAGCAAGACTGAAATTAGGAGGGGTTGCCTTCTCCACGTGAATGGCAGTAACGACTTTGTCAGGAGCCCAAGATAAACCCACTGCTTCATACTTGTCCTCGTTAATATCCAGTCCTTGTAACCTTTATTTGATGCAGTTTGTGTGTGCTACGTTTGACCGCTTTTTACACCTTTGACTGATCGTTTTACCTGACAGACTGCAGGTTTCAGAGCGCTTTACACCGCTTAAAAACTTCTTGTAGTGGTAGGTAGCAAAAGGTGTCCGTCCCCTGACAAGGCACGAACTCACAACAACCTTAAAACCCAAGCAAAATTTTTATTTTTCAGAGCTGTTATTGTTGCTCCTTCTTCACAAAGATGACACATGTGAAAGGTTAAACCATAAAAAATATAAAAATGGGATCAGCCCCACACACAAGTCAGTAGTTGGAAAAATAGGTATAAACAGTTCCTTTTGAACAGTCCCTCCAATAAACCCCTGCATTTTGTCATTTTAACCTACTTCTAAATGTGCATTTTTTTTCTGTTTTTTTAATGGTGGTGTTGCTTGTGGGGTATTCCCTATGGTGGTGCGTCTTTTCGATCGTGTAATTTTATAGTTTGGTTGAAAAAGCAATGACGAGCAATGGCCCCAGCACCGAGCTTTTTTTTCATACTGAAGAAAAAAATATCGATAGCTGTATCCAAAAACCAGGTTACTATTGGATATAACAACAGTGCTAATTTTTCCCTCAATATTGGCAGCATCTCATTTTGTTTGGCAGGTTGGGCCTATTTGCTGTATGTGATTAGTAAGTGGGTAAGATTGATAAGTGTGGAAAAAAGCAATGACGAACATTGCGTTCGGTCCCTTGACCGAGCTTTTATTTTCATAGTGGCGAAAAAATTATTGCGGGACCAAATCGGCCCAATCTGCAGAATGGGTGTAACTCAAAAATTGCTGTTCTCAGGAAAATACGTATAAAGTTTGAGTCTGCTCAAATCGCTGTCAAATCGATGTCTAAGAGGTTTTTTTGAAGTACTGAATCCGTTATTGTATACAGTACACTGTTTACAGGTTGAAATGTTCCCTTCAAATCAAAGCATTTAAAACATTCTTTAAATGTACAATGGTAAAAAAACTGCTTTTATAATTACAATAGTAAGTCATTATAAGCCTAATGTTGTTATGCAAAAAAGGTGCAAGTGCCGTGGTCTCTAGGAAGTAGCAAGCTCTTTGCGTGTAAAATCTGCAGACCTAAGCAAGTTACATCCTTTTAACCGACTGCTAACTTCTGATTGGCTGGAGATACGATCTTGAAAAGTTTTTTTGCCTATAATTGGCGACAGAGGGAGTAATTTAAGCGCTGTTATTCAAAAAGGGTGTAACTCGAGTTAAACCCTTTCATCAGAACAGGGCCGAAATCCAAAAGCCGGGTCACTTTTGAATATAGCTAAAACAAATTTTTTCCTCAATATTAGCAGCTCATTTGTTTAGGCAGATTGGCTTATTTGCTTACAAATGAGCAATTTTTTTACATTTTTTTTACTGTGAATGGGGGAGTATCTGATCAATCGCTTAACTTTTCATTATTTATCTCCTATTTTGTTTGTTGTTCCACAGTTTTGCTCGTGTTTCAAGGCTAGTCACACTATTAACCTGATTTTTCATGCGGGAAAGGTGCGGCATTATGTGTTTCCTTAAATGGTTTTCTTAAATGGTTACTTTACAATGATTACAGTTACACGTAACTGATCATTTTACTACACAAAAATCGCTAAAATACATTTAAAAACTTTGTACATATAATGCGTCTTTTTGCTTTCCACTGGTTTAATTTTGTTCCCGTGAAAAGAGCACTTTGGTGACCATCTTACAATGAAGTACACCTTGTAGCGCTTCTTGGAAAATAACTCGCGAGCAAAATAACCCGCGAGCAAAATGGTCAGGGGTCAAAACCAACGATTTGCGAATGTTGATGGAAAAAAAATTCATTGTAAATTACTTACTAAAAAAATCGGAAAACCTTTCTGGTGGGCAATCTTCAACGAATTTTCTTTGCTACATCTGTGTATTTTAAAACAACTGTTAAGCGTAAAATCACGATGCACCGCCCACCCTCTCTTAAACATCGACCATCGTTTTAAGAACAAATCAGCACAGAGATCACGGCTTGTGGGTAGCAGCATTTGATAATAAATAACCCCGTTTGCATTCTAGGTAACGAGCCGAAAAGTGTGCTTTGTGACTAATAACAAACATTGGAAAACTCGATTGTTAGGTCGTGCTAAATTGGAAGACGTGTGCCTAAATTTTGAATCATGGCTTTTTTATCGTTTAAAACGATCAACAGTGCTTGGCTGCAAATAGTTTTTTTTTTACCAAGATATACCGGATCCGAGGCGATTATATTATGATTTTCGTCGGCAAGGTTTTGGTTAGCCAGAGAAGTAAAAACTGTGGGGTGTGTCAAGCCGGACAATTAAAACTGGGAGTCTGCGACAGGGCGAGCAAGGCACGTAATTTTGAAAAATAAGAAAAAAATGAAAATTATCATTTTCCTGAGATCCTTGTGTCCATGTAAAAAAAGTTATATGTGTCCGGGAAAGGCCTCGAGTTCCAAAATCGCCAATTCAACTAGGAGTTACGATCGAAAAATTCCTATCTACATGGTATTTTTCATGTATAAACAATACACAAAATGCTCAGCAAATATAAAATAAATATACCCATAACATTTAACGTGTAAATATTACATTAAACCATTCAATATTATGGTAAAATTTTATTTAGAATCTCAAAAAAAAAAATCGATTTCGCGGTTTTGGAACCTCAATGCAACGAACCAAAAGCATTACGTTTCGTACCTCTCTATAAGGAACTGTTTAGCTGTGAGTACAGTCAGTACTGTTACATTGTGGATTACTGGACTTACAGTTGATTTTTTAAGGCTCGCTTAATTAAAAGATTAAATTAAAAAATATCCAGTTTTTCACCGTGTTTGAGACTACACACGACATGTGACAGTTATTGTTAGCTGGATCTGCTGCTCTACCGCGAACGTAGTCAGCACGCACCAGGTTACCATGGTATTTTGAGGGTGCTCACAGCTATCATAATGCCAGTGCCTAAATCTTAAATCTAAGGAAAATCGGAAACAAGCCAACAACGAAAAACATACACTAGAAATAACGTAGTTCAGTAAGCCACCTTTATGCACTTACGTTTCGTCGGAGTGGCATGACCCGGATTCGAACCGGTTACCTAGTTCGCCCCCAGATAACTTGCATAGCGCCTTAGTCGCTATGGCCACATCCTCAACTGGGGATCTGTGGTTCGAATCTGGGTCAACTCCGACGAAACGTAAGTGCATAAAGGTGGCTTACTGAACTACGTTATTTCTAGTGTATGTTTTTCGCTGTTGGCTTGTTTCCGATTTTCCTTAGTATTATTTCCAGCGATTTGTATCTATTTATTTCTCCTTTATTGAGCCGTTTGAGTGTATGATTTGTCTTCCCTCTCCATTGTCTTTGGCCGAGTGACTTTCGGTTGAATGGAGCCCTGGTCACGGTTGTGACCTTAATAACGGGTCCAGTGAGTTATCTTTATAAGCCAGTTGAGGATGTGGCCATAGCGACTAAGGCGCTATGTAAGTGATCTGGGGGCGAACTGGGTAGCCGGTTCGAATCCGGGTCATGCCACTCCGACGAAACGTAAGTGCATAAAGGTGGCTTACTGAACTACGTTATTTCTAGTGTATGTTTTTCGCTGATGGTTTGTTTCCGATTTTCCTTAGTATTATTTCCAGCGTTTTGTATTTATCTATTTATAAATCTTAAATCCACAGTCGCTCCATGGTTGATGAGATTGTAGAGTTTAAGCTCTTGCTCGTCCGAGGCCATGACGTGGGGAACAAGCCAGTATATACTATTCAAAATGATTTTACCATTGGACACTCTGCAGATGGCATTCAATGAGCGTGTTCTTAGTTCCATAGACTAGTTTATCATGATTTTCGAAAAATCCCATGACGTGTTTCAATGGGATGGCGAAGGTAAAGTTTCACTTGGGAGTTGTTTCTACGATGATTGACGTGGGCCGCTGTTTGATTCCTGCGTTGTTGGCTAGGCCAGCATCCACACAGCTACGTCAGCATCTACATCAGCAGTAGAAAACACAGCTACGTCAGCATCTGCGTAAGCCAAGTCATCGTCATTCAACAAACTCCCTTTAAATCGGGATGGAACTATTGGCAACGTGCAGAAATAAATCATCCGTTCTTGTAAGAATATATGTAAGCCACGATCTTTTTCTGCTCCTTTAATGTAGATTCAAAGAAAAACTTCATCCAGTTTACTCCTCGTTGTAACCTTTTGGAAAATCCTTCACCTAAATGGTCCACAATCACATAGGCAAAACTGCCAAGTTTTCTGTATGTGGTTAACTCTGGTGTATGTACCATTTCCATCACAGTTGGAGACTCAATGGAGCACCACTTTAAAATCCACATAGGCTATGTACAATCTTTCAAGTTCGTTCTTGAAATTCTTAAACTGGATAAAATCATTGCCGGGCAACAAGGTCTTTTGAAATGGAACTCCCTTGCAAGAAGGCGGTTGTTTCCCTACCTGAAACGATTTTGAAAACCCTGTAGAAAAGGTCTGCAGAAATACTTCAAGTGCTTTTTTGGGTTGAAACATGCAATAAATTTGTTGAAGTCTTTTATCATTACGTAGTGACTGTTTAGAAGAAGAGAGTCGACGTGATATTTAATTTCAACTACGAAACTCACTCGATAAGTGCAAGGTTCATCTTCCTCGAAACAAAAAACAGATACCGAAATGTTGTTGGATTTTTCGAAATACGCGATTGTGGATAAAGGGATGGGGTATTTATTTAACATGCCAACAATTAATTCGTGTGCACGAGGGATGTAGTGTTTCGAAATCATGTTGCGAATATGGGAGAGAATATATAAAATAGCCAACACAGACCACAAAAAACATCTATCGTACAGACAACGTACATAGCCTTTTCAGCAAACGGCCTATAGATTCCAACACATAGTTCGGTACAAATGCAGTGCTTGACAACTCATCAACATTTCCTTCTACGACAAACTTTTCAATACTATGCAGAATCTTATTTGACATTTCCGAGAGAACCTCATTGCTCCCCACTCTGGTCAGGTTGGAATGGAAATAAGCTTTAATATTTTCTGTGTTATCCATCGCGTTTTCGAAGTGATTGCATAATCCGATTTGAGCTTTTATGTTTACTACAAGAAGTTGATATTGCTCTAAAAGATTCCAAAATCTATCCTCATACAGTTCCAACAAAATCAACGGTTCGTAGTGCACTTCATCTGACGTATAGTTCTGCTCGAAAGTCAAAAAGCAATTGTTGAAAGCATCGTGCACGAGATCAAACCCTCCTAAATTTAAACTGAATGGCCTCACCTCGAGTTTGTTATCGTCGATCACCACCGTCATGTCTTGCAAATCGTGAATCATGTAAGACAAGGCCCAGTTGAATTCTGGTATTCTTTATTATTGGCGCGAATACAGATCTGAAGTTGTTCACTATGAGGTGGAAATTTGCCGGCATTTGAGAAATTATTCCTTTCCTCAACATAGGCTTGAATTTCGGAAAAAGCAATTTAAGTTTTATTTTGATGACTCTCCAATTTCCCTTCTACAATGTTTTACACGTCCACTCTTCTTGTGCCGTTTATGTGCAAGACTATCCAAGTAGCTCTCATCACACGATTTGCAGGTTAAATTACATGTTCCTTAGTGATGCCTATCGTGCCTTCATTTATATCTCCTTTCCCGAACATATTCTCGCAGTGATGCCACGGAAAATATCCTTGTCAAGCATTAAAAGATCGTAATTTTCTTTTTCATCATACATCGTTGGGTCCTATTTTTTTATATGCCAGGGTAGAAACCATCTCTTTATTCATCGGAAGAAAATTGGACGAATGTCATACCCTGGTATGAGCCGTAGCTTTCCAAATCCGGGAAATACTTCCGACAGGCTCACAGTAATATACACTCCTAAACTTTTTTCAGGCAGAATCATTTTTCCATCGCATCGATAATCATGCACCAAATTATTCATTATAGGAAGAATGAGTTTTCCGCAATCGTGACAACAAAGATTTACCACACAAGGCAGATAATTTTCCACCTCTTCTTGCGAGAAAAACTCAACTTTGCATTGCTTGCACCGGAACCTTGCAACCACGACGTACTTGGCAGCCATGACTGATATGAAGACCTATGGTATTATCTGCACCTTTTATACCCACCACTTGCTGATGTAGAACACTTTACCCGGTTTCTGTCACCGGCACCTAATGAGCAGCTCTCCTCCCTCACAAGCAACATCAATTTTTGTAAGAAATGCCCCACCAGCAACACCACCATTAGAAAAAGCAAAAAAAAATCCTCAGTTAGAAGTCGGTTAAAATGATTAAATGCAAGAGTTTTTTGAAGTGACTGTTCAAAAGGGACTGTTTATGCTTATTTTTCCAACTACTCAATATCACTTTCAAACATGGATGTCACCAGATAACATATGTCTGGAACTGGTTCCATTTTTTATATTTTGTATGTTTTAACATTTTACATGTGTCATCTTTGTGAACAAGCAGCAAAAACAGATCTGAAAATTAAAAATGTTTTGTGGAGGTTACATACTTTTTGTAGCGATTCTTCTTGTGATTGTTCTCCCAAACACTGATTCAAATTTTTATAGTTAAACGTTTTTTTAAGTTTTGCGATTTCTTTTTATCTCCATTTTCTTTAATGGTCAAAATCGAACGATTAAATCATCCCTTGTTTAACGTTATATTAACTGTAAAAAAATCATAAAGCTCGTTCCAACAAGTTCTACACACCGTTTCAAGTTTGAAAATTTTCATAAATGTGTTTTTAATAATTAAGTTCATCCGTGGGAAAAAGGATTAATAAATCTTGATTGTCACGACCACTTGCTTAGTAATTCTTATGTAAAACAGACTGCAATAAAAAACATTGGCATTTGAATGATGCCCTTGCACTAAGTAAGCCATGGTGTTTTTTGTTTGTTAAAAATAATCCGGTTCCAAAATGTGGGGTCCAGTTCATCCGGAGGAATCAAATCAATTTAGAATCGTTCAAAATGCTACATTATGTCTTATTTTCCCACAATTTGGGCAAATATACATTGCAAAGATTCATATTTAGGCTGGCATAAAGTTTTGCTGTAGGTAAATATTTTATCAAAGTAGAGCAATTAGCCTTCGTTGCAAATTAAATTAAAGATAGGTTTGTTTACCAACAATTTGAGGGGCCTGTTATTAGACATCTAATATTCGAAGGAAGAAGGAATGATTTTGTGTTGCTTATTACTATGGAGACACCAAACCCATGGAATTTTCATTGGAATCTTCGTCGCTGGAAATATCAGAATAGGCCAATCCATAGGCTTTGTTGTACCATAACTTAACATTGTTGGAAATATCACCAGTGACATACACTGACACAACGTTCCCGGTGACTACCATCACGTTTAAAACGATGTTAGATAGCAAATTAAACCAGGGTTTACCAACAACATTTCTGTTAAGTTTTCCTTTAGTTTTGTGAATATCCTCGTACACCCAAGTTTTATGACAGAACAGATAATCACCATCGTTTACCTTTTAGCAAGAGGGGTAAATGGAGAATCCATACGCATAGAGTTAGGATAGAATTAGGAAATTAGGTCAAGTTTTAACGTCAGAAAACAATTATGATATGCAAAGCAAAAGTTTAACTAAAGTAGAAGCAGCTATTGAACTTAAAGTTGCCATGAATTTTTTCAGATTGGTACTCTGATAATGGGCGTTGGAAAATTAAAACAAGTTTCGTGATAAATGGTTTCAGCATCAAAAGCCCTTCGGAAAAAGTAGGTGACTAGCTTGTTAATTCTGGTCGTCTCACAAGCTACATATGTACAAGTTACAGTTAAATTCACAAAGCAATTTCTACAGCAGTGATATAAGCATAACACTCGTTGCTAATGCAAAGTAGGACCAAAAACCTTTTTCATTACTTACATAAAGGACGATCATTCAACAACTATTGCTTTCAACTTTCTTTACTAAATAAAATAAAAATTGCCCATCGCAGTTGTAGGTCTTGAAGTTTTTCATACAGAAGACGTTTATTCAGATAGATTGCTACGTAACTAATCATCTCATCCTAGATAAACAGCTTCATAACTATGATCCTTAGTGAAGGTGCTAAGGAAAAATAGGTAAAAGCGACCAAACCAAATTTGGTCAAAGTTTTGCAAACTTTCGTAATTGTATTTAATTCCTAGTCCCAAGTAGGCAACCACGGACAGAGGAGAACAGATCTTGCCATAACTGTCAAAATAACAGCGTGAACCTGTACCAGTGGAATAGGCTACCCAGAATAATATTTTCATTCACCATTGTGCAGATATTCCAAGGTAGTAGGAGATAATATTATATTATGAGACATGTGCACACACATCTTGTCACGTGTCACTCATCACCTGTCACTCGTCACATGTCACTCATCACCCATTATTCATCACCTGTCACTGATCACCTCTCACCCGTCACTCATCACATGCCACTCGTCACCCATCAGCCATCATCTTGACGCCACCTTTAAACATCATCGATTTGGATGAGGGTGGAAGACCACATTCTTTGATGATCAGGGTAAGCAGTAAGGCCCCTCAACTCGAACTTTTTCATGGTGAACTCTGCTCGTAAACCACTGATCAGTTTCTTTACAATTTTTACTTCCAAGAGTGTCTTTAGAGGGAAAATTATGCACTTTCAGCACTTTTTTACTGTTAAGAGTGTGTTTATAGGGAAAATCATGCACTTTCATCTATCTGTATGCAGGCTTAACCATTTAACTATGAGCACATTATGCCATGATACCCGTTTCCCATGTACTAAAACCCACTTCCCACACGCTGAACTTGGGGATGGACGGCCAGCAAACTTTTTAACCATGAACGTTTCGTCAACAAACAGGCTTTCCATCACATAGTCTATTCTATCAAAAAGCAAGTAAGTGCTACATAAATCAGGTGAACCCACTGGATCCCCACCATTGGACCACGCCCAAGAGGATGTTATCCCGGGACCTCTCCCTATTGGATTATGAAAATTCTACCAAATAATACGCTGTAAATACAACTAAAGTATGCATCAGGATGTGTAAATTCTATGAAAACGCATGCAAAATTCTACCTCAAGTTGGCGGTAGCCCCATCTTAGAATGTTTAATTTCTTCCACAAAAATTTCAAATAAATCCAGTTAATCGCACCCCCTCCCACAGACCAATTTAAGGGCCCCCCATGGGACCTTCCTGATGTCGCGATTTCTAAACTTGCAGTAAACGAATGTAACTCATAATGGAAACGTGCAAACGTCAATCCTCTTCCCCTCGAATGTATGAAAAAAGAGGAACCCAAAGTTTCTAATGTACTATAAAAATGGAGAATAATTGTATGCACAATGACCTTATAAACAAACTGACAAAAAAGTTTGCGAAAGTGAAAAAAATAAATCAGTCCGAAGACGAATATCTGCAAGAATTGTATAAACCCATCATTGAACCATTAAAAAGTATCGCTAGATCCATCGAGAGGATTAAAAAGGTGAAAGATGATGATGAATTGCATCGAAAAAATGGAAACACGAGGAAGAGAGCGATGAGCTTGAACAAATCGATACGTGTTTTCTGGGAGATAGACAATACATTATCAGTACTCCCGGAGCCTCGGAACCAGTAAAAGTTTTATCCAACACCTACACTCCCATCACCACACAAGTGCATAACTCAGGACCCTCTACATCAGCAAGCCCATTCTATACACCTGCAACGTTAACTCCCCTTGAACTTCCTCCACAAGGCTCTCTTCGATCATTGGAGACTCTTTTGAAGGGTCAAACGTTAGGTGTGATGCCAAAGTATTCTTTGCACAATTTTTTTTAAATACAATAACAGAACGATGATGTGTTTGGATTATGCTACGACATGGACTTGGTTGACCTAGCGATCGGGAATAAAACCTTTAAAATATTTAAGAATGATGTGGTGTATAGAAGAAAGCAGTACCAAGGACGAAATCAGCTGTGGAGTTTGCTAACTTAAAAAGACTTACAGTATGATACGTATGACCCTGATGTCTTGGCTTCACACGCATCGATTCTGAAAGATAATAACATCACATACCACAACAATGATCCCACTTCTGGAAAGTCGAAATTAAACCGTAGTTACAAGTACATACACATTATCAAACCGATTTGACGATATGAAGGAGAAAGGTGGTTCGGGCCTCCCAAAAGAGCGCGCCGTAGCCGATGAAACCGAGTCTGAAGAAGAAGTTCACAACGAATTGAGGTCAAATGAATCAAGGTCGGATGAATCGCAGTCAAAAGAATCGGAGTTAAACGAATCAGAGTCAGACGAATCAGGATCAGATGAATTCGATGAATCACAGCCAAATAAATCAGGGGCGGATGAATCAGGGTAAATGATAAAGATAAAACCGAACGGAATCAGTTGGTGAATAGGCTGACGCTTGTGCGCAGCATCATTGGGAGGTGAAAATGTGTCTGAAGAGTAAATATGGAAATTATGGTTGACTTATAAGAGACAGAAATTAGAAGCAAAGTTGAAAAGAAGGCTATAAGCACAACCTAACCCAGATTGAAAGTTTGACACGGTGAAGGGATTTTGAACGGTATAGTTTGTACCCTACCAATAAAAGTATTAAAAAAAAACAGTGTTGTCACGTTATTTCTAAAGAACGGGTAGGTAATATTCAAACGTGGG
>JAHWFP010131331.1:0-10186 GCA_023313725.1 Lithobius niger | reverse complement strand
CAAAAGCCCCTTTCCAGTTCCCAAAAGCAAACTGTAATGAATATCTACAGCCAACTGCGCCAGCGTGATCCAAAGAAATCTATCGATGAAGTTGCGAAAGACACAGGATTGTTGTGCGGCGTGTCCGAAGCTGCCATCTATCGTTGCCGAACCGAATTCAAAGTAAGTGGTCGGAGTTTGACTACGGTACGCCAAGCAAACGCAAGCTGAGCAACTGTACGAAAACACGCATGCAAAAATACGATGAATTTACGCTTTCAGCGATTCGGAAAAGAGTTCATGATTTTTATCGCAATGACGACATTCCAACTGTTAAAAAAGTGACATCTGCCGTAAACGAAGACAATTCTCTCTGCCAAATTTTTCATGGACTACAATGCGGCGGCGAATCATGATAGATTTGGGGATTGCTTTCCGTAAACGTCAGCGCCGACAGTCTGCTCATTGAACGAGACGATATTGTTGTATGGCGGCGGAGGTATTTGCGTGCCATAAAAACTTACGTTAAAAAAAAGAATATTACTATTTGGATGAAACATGGGTGAATGATGGCCACACGAAATCAAGTGTTTCGGACAGATACGACTGTGAAGAGCAAGTGTGATGCATTTCATAAAGGGTTGACAACTGGTTTAAAAGCACCAAGTGGGAAAGGAGGACGGCTCATTATTTTGCATGCTGGAAATGAGGATGGATTTGTACCTGCTGCCAATTTCGTTTTTTTAAGCAAGGAAAGGAAAGGGCGATTACCATGATGAAATGGACGGAGACAGATTTGAGAAATGGTTTGAAACTTAGCTTTTGCCTAATATACAACCAAACAGTGTCAACAGTGTCATCGTATTGAATAAAGCTTCACACCATTCTGTGAAGGAAGAAAAATACCAACGAAGAGTTCACGGAAAACTGACATGCAAGCTTGGCTGCAAGAAAAAGATATTGCGTTCAATGACACAATGTTGAACTGAGAATTGTACGCATTAATTGAAGATGCAAACACACAGTACGGCCATTATCGTATCGTAACACCCTTGCTGCACTCCACAGACACGTCGTTCTTAGACCTCCACACCACTACGAACTGAACCGTATAGAAACGGTGTGGAGTCAAGTCAAAGGATATGTTGCTGCCAACAATCAAACTTTTACGTTAAAAGAAGTTGAAGAGCTGGTACCTAAAGCTTTATCAAACGTCACCGTCACAAACTGGAAGAATTATGCTTAAAACACGTAATTAAAGAGGAAGATAAAATGTGGAAATCCGATGGATTGTCGGATTTGATTGTTGAAAGGTTGGCATTTCAAGTAAATGGATCAAGTGACGAAAACTCCAGTAATTCTAAATGAAGCGAAGTAAGGATTGGAGTAGGCTACTACATTCGTTACAGTTTGTCTTCCCCCCCCCCCTTCAAAACGGCCTTTTTAAAGGCCAAATCAAAACGGCCCTTATCAGGCCATCAAATTTGGAAAGAGAGATATTATTCCAATTTAATAAAAGTTGGTATTGAAGAAATGACATACACACCATTAATAGTTAAACAATAGACGTGTTAATAATAAAGACATGCTATAGTGTCACACTACCGTAAAATATATGAAATTGTTAGTATTACATAAAAAAAACTTCGCGCGAGCATTGTTAAGCTGTTTCTGCGTCGTTGGTTTAGCTCGCGGATGAATATAAACAGATTTGTGGTAATTAGGCTTTGGTCGCATCGCTAACACTCTCTCCACTGACTAATGTGGGTGGATTTTACCATAGTGTGTGTCTAGGCACGCACGTCAGTAGCCTATACATGTTGTCGTTGTCCGAACTCTAGGCGTCCAATGAGAGGCGATGCCGACAATACTAACAATGGTTATAACGCGCACTTACGCGCCCTCCCGCGCCATCCCCGTTACACCCCCAGGCTCCAAACCATAAAAAGGTACGCTGTTCGTACTGTACTGCACAAATTCGTTCAAGTACACTAGCTGGAAGCCTTCCCGTTACCTCGGTATCGATGAGTAATTACCCTATGAGATTAACATGGGGATGAGCGGAATAGCAACGTTATTGTGGGTCAGATTTTGCATTGAAAGCAGCTTAGCTGGCATTCCTACACGAGTTAATTTTTGTCAGGTGGGTCATTGCTCTCGATTTCAACACAATTTAAGCTTTTGCACTGCATTATTGGCGGACTGAGTGAGCGAAGCGTAGCCTATAACGAACACCAAATTGCAAAATGTTGGTTGGTCCGTTGGTTGGTTGGTTGATTGCACATTTTTAGTCTGGGTGGAGCCCAAACCATAGATCGGATTGGAATGAAATGTGCGACAACGCTCGATACCATAGTTAGTATTGCTGAGCCAAAATTTGCCGTAAATCAAACAATTATTACAGGAGAAATTACAAATTTTCGAATTTATGTCTAACAATCACCATTGTAAATTTAGAGTCGTGAATAGTTAAGAAATTCCGACGAAGCATACACCATGCTGGTGGTAGTCAAGTGAACTTTAAAAAACACGGCAAATTAAATTTTGGTTGCTTCTTTCTAGCTGATAACCTTTTTCGACGTAACTCAATGAAATAAAAACATTTGATTGTCGCATTTTAACCATAACTGGAACATAGCAACCATAAAAAACAGAAGGATTCAGTTAACGATACACCTTAGCATCATTTGAAAAAAGAATGCTTGGAGAGATTACCTTCAGCATATGGCAACGAATCTAGCATTTACACTAGCGATGGGAATCCCAAATATGAAACCTAAATCATCGTATCACGGCGAAGTGATACATCAAACTATACACGAGACGATGTATTTGCACCACAGCACGAAACAACAACATGCCTGCGTCTAATAGTTTAAAGATTCCTCGTTACCACGGCAACATGTATGGTCGCAATGCCATGGCGCATTAATGAATAAGCCTAACATGAACCCCAGCTACTACTTACGAAATAAAAATGACAACTAAAAATTAGGCCCAAAGGTTAAAGTAGGCTAAGAGCTAATACTTTTTGACCTATAATATTTTGATCGTTACTGATAGATCATGGAATATGGTTTTCGTATCGTTGTCACTGTGCATTATAGAGGTGTATGCCTTAATATTTTCGTTGGTGGCGTTGTCAAGTATTAGACCAGCGGCAGCAATGCCAACCTGCTGAATCTTTTGAGTATTGTTAAAAACAATCGCTCTGATGATTGTTTGGCTTACAGTTAAATGCTTTATTATTAACATTGGTAATTCAGGCAAGGCACTTTGCGCAGCAGTAATTATTGTTGTAAACCAACGTCAGAATTACTAGCGGCAGCAGCCCCACCACCGTAACAAACGTGCCTTTTTATTTTTAGTCGGCGGTGATGGTTCACATCTTTAGTATCGGATGTGGAAAGAAGCTAAAAATAACTAAATATACACTAAGTGATGGAGCAATATGATACGTAGCTTTGGCCTATTTGAAGAAAAAAGCTAAAATAAGACAAAGGCGCTTATAATAGCAGTACGTCACACCAAAAGGCAAAGAGCCTAAACTTAGCTGAGTGATCATTTCTCCCAGTTGTTTAAGGAGCATTAACAAATCTGGTACAGTCATTAAAATAAACACTAAATATAAATTAGAAATAAAGGTCTGTGCGCTCCGCCTACAATAGGCCCAAAGCCTGCTTTCTAGTTATTTTTATCCACCCAAAACCAAAACTTGTATAAGAGCAGCCGCCAAGTTTCCAAAAAAAGGGTCGGCCTTTCAAAGAAGTGATATCATTCAACCAGGGAAAGGCCGCCAAGGTTAATCCTATTAGCCAAGTTAAATCGCACCTACTAATAGTTCGAAAGGTAAATGAAAACTAGAAGATAGCTACTAGCGGTAGCAATCTTCAAGTTTTCATTTAACGTCCCAAGTATTATTCCGTGTGGTTAACTTGGCTAATAGGATTAACCTTGGCGGCATTTCACTGAATGATATCACTACTTTGAAAGACCGACTCTTTTTGGAATCTTGGCGGCTGCACTTATACTAGTTTTGGGTGGATATCACAATCTTCATATGCCTGTGAATACAAAGAATTCCACTGTCTAATAGTCACCTCTATCTTTTTTGTCTGGAGTGTCTATAAATTTTCTAATTCATAATTTGTACGTTTGCCATTGCTCAATTAGCCGTTACACCAGCCAAACGGGCATGGTTTGGCTTATGAAATTTTCTAATTCATAATTTGTACGTTTGCTATTGCCCAATTAGCCGTTACACCAGCTTAATGGGCATGGTTTGGCTTTTTGTATGCCCATGTTTCACTTGCTTAAGTCTATTTAACCCGATTTTTGAGCGCACTGGCTAACAAACGCTGATTTTCGTTCGCTTCGCTCACTCAATCAGTGCATCCCTCTTCACTTGGCCCTCCCGAGGTTAACGTTAATCATTCAATGATGAACACATACTACAAACTCACGGAATGGTATATGTTCATACAGTTCTAATATTCTGGTGGCAGACGAAGATTACTAAAACTAATCAACTCACCAGCTGTTTAAAATTACTCGCTCTTACACTAGACTGCAAGAACAGTAAGCCTACATAAAATAAAATGCCCGCGTCACGTTATTGAGTACTTTTTCTCCATAAAGAATACGTTCCCACCTGTGCTGATGATGTTCATTTTGTTTCCTAATCTTTTTTCCAGCAAAATTGCCCCTTTTATCGTGGTGGGGCAGATAATTCAGTTTGGATTCGTGTACCGTAAAAAAAAGACCAACCCCTTGCAATAAAAGATAAGATATTCTGTCTCTTAGTGAACCACCTATTTGCAAAAACAGTGCATTCTTACAATTAAGTACTGAAACGATAAGCCTGTAACACTTAAGCATGTTATAATCTACTGTTGGATGACAATACAAACAATGGTTACAACAATAATTTTGCACTTAAGAGCCACTTCAGGGCCACGTGCTTCTAGCTGCAACCCCCATTTTAGAAAAAGACACTTCCCCATATGACGCTTTACCTGTCTGCCGAAATTTAGAGCTGGCAACTTTCCCTAATGAGCTGTAGATGTGTCTTTATACCCTATGAGAATTAACATGGGAGCCTAGTTACTAGTTACTAGTAACACTCAACGTTATTGAGGGCACATTTTCTCCATAAAGAACACGTTCCCACATTTTCGTGTTAAAGTATTCTTTGTTACTAGACCCAATACACCTGATTCAAACGATTTGTAAAGATTTCTACCGCATGGGGAATTTACACCAATATGCTGAAATCAGGTATAAGTTGGTTTCAGTTATAGACACAGTCTGCTAGTGAGCCGCCATCTGACAATAATTACACTCTAACAATTACGCTATAACAATTAAGCTCCAACAACAATAAAACATCTACTTGGCGGCGTCACACTAGCGTGTGTCTAGATCCAAATACCTAAAAATGTACCCAACTCTGCTGCAGAATACAAGACGCTTGACGCTTTGGCGTCGCGCTACAATTGTTTACAACCTCGACAATTGAATTGATGTGATGTTTGTTGTGATGTTTGCTGCCTAACTAGCGTGTGTCAAGATCTAGACACACGCTAGTGTGTCGCCGCCAAGTAACAGTAGATCATCCCATTGTAGACATCCGATTGTTAAAAAATTTATTGTTAATGATAAAAAGGCGGCTCACTAACAGACATGTGTGTGTTAACCGTAAGCAACTGAAAGCATATTTTGGCATGTTGAGGATAAATCCCAATGCGACAGAAATGTTTCAAATTGAGGAAAATGTAAGGAAGGATCAGAGATTAAGAAAAACTAAAATTTAAAGGATGACTGTCCAGCAATCATAGAGAAAACGATACGTCAAAAACGGTTTTTTTTTTTTTTTGTTACTGTCAGCTAGGCTAGCTAATAAGATTTGTCCCATGTTAAATCCCATAGACCTTTTGCTCACGGCTAGCGCAAAATTGAGAAGGCCTACGTAGCTGAATTTTGGCACACGGATGCATGGTGGTCAGGACAAATGCGTGGGAGGGTTTTGAAATTCGCCACCAGCGAATTTAAATTTCGGTTCTTTTCCAAGTTGCAACCAACGATTTCAAGCAACAATGTCCTGAACAATTAACATTGGTCTTTAGATTTATTGTTAAAGCCTGCACGAATTAAAAACTGAACTGTAACGAAGGACACACTAAGGAAACATTAACGTTGCCATGGATTGCGTAAGAATAAAAGGATGCACGTTAGATGATGGTTACGCAACAATACGAGCAATCCATGAGCTAATGGGGTTTTTGTTAATAACCCAAAATTAAATGCTTCGCGTTCTGCTGTTTTAGTAACAGCGACCTTCGAGGGTTTGTGTATGACTAAATGTCAATTAACTTCTTGAAAAGTTAAGAGGAAGGTGCAGGGATAAACAAAACAACTGAAAGGGATGCACTGATTGAGTGAGCGAAGTGAACGAAATGAGCGATTGTTAGCCAGTGTGTCTCAAAACGGGACTGAAGCAACTTAAGCAAGTGAAGAGTGGTCATACAATAAATTAAGCCGTGGCAATTTGGCTAATTTAACGGCTAATTGGCAATGGTAAATTTGAAAATTAGAAATGTGAAAATTTATAGAAATAAAATTCCTCTAGAAAAAAGCTACAGATGAAGATAACACGGTGTACCCTTGTGTACGTAAACAGTCCTATAAAAGTTGTGGTATCCACCCAAAACCAAAACAGGAAGAAAAACCCGCCAAGTTTCCAAAAACGATCGGCGTTTGAAGGTAGTGATATCATTCAACCAAGGAAAGGCCACCAAGGTCAATCCTATTAGCCAAGTTAATCGCACCCAATAATACTGTAGACGTTAAATGAAAACTTGAAGATTGCTACAGCGAGTAGCAATCTTCAAGTTTTCATTTAACTTTCGAAGTATTAGTCGGTGCGATTAACTTGGCTAATAGTATTGACCTTGGCGGCCTTTCCTTGGTTGAATGATATCACTACTTTCAAAGGCCGATCGTTTTTGGAAACTTGGCAGGTTTTTCTACCAGTTTTGGTTTTGGGTGGATTACTTTTACAGTTGGTCACAAAAACACTGGTCCCCTTTATTCCTGCATGGGCTACATATTGATGCTCTGTAAAAAAAATTATGCAGTCCACTAAACTGCTACTCAAGTTCATCACCTATTTTCCACATTTACAGATCCGCACAGTATGTTCATCCTTCATAGGCTAGTGCTCCTTCATCACTGAGAGCAAGATTCTTGTGAAGGTCACAGTCCATGAACTTGAGTTAACTAATGGTAGGTAAGTTCGTAATGACGCCACACGATGGCGCCAGCAAGCAGTTAATTCCTAATGAGCAGATCCATTGACCTAATAACGCAACTAGGAAGAGAAAAAGAGAAAGTAAAAGCAAAGATTTCAGCTTTTACATTATTACTTAGTGTTGGCTTTCCTGTGCAACAAGGAGGCTCCGTACTTTGTTAGAACCGTGCTTAAGAACGTAATACCGTCCCTGAAATCGCGTCCTTGGCCGCACGGCCAGTTGTAGAACGAGTGGTCGTAATTACCTACGTTGCTAAGTTAAAGGTAGGCTACATTCTTCCCGGTTGGTTTCCTGTATTGTTAATGTTGCAGAGTATGCTTTTTCCTTATTTTTCCCTCCTGAGAAATGGTGTCGATACATCCACTCTATCCTATGTAAATGTTGCGAGAGCTATTTCACGCAGGATGCTCCAATATAGAGAGAAAGTATGTCCTTTTAAGTTAAAATTACGCCGTGTTGGGTTTTAACTATTAAATATGTGTGAGAAATACCACTCCTGGTCTGGTTGTTCCAACCGATAGTCAAGCAGCAGCATTAAAACGACTAAGAAGTAACGAAGGAGTTTGTTTATTTTAGTCAAGACCGACTGGTTTACAAATTGCATTTTTTTTTTAATTTCCCGACACTTTCTTAGCAACGCTACGATAAAATAAGATTCTATTGTGTGCACGGCGTATCTTGAATCCTGGAATTATTTCATGAGCGGCTACGTCTTCCTGGAGGGGGCGGCTTTAATCGACGGCCGTCATTGTTTTTGTAAACATCTTGGATATCAACAGGGCACATCTTCTGCCAAAAACGTACAATCGATTATCTGTGTTCGTTATGCGGCGAACTCAAGATAGGCCGCGCACACTTTAACGATGTTGAATAAACTGGCTTGGAGCTGAGAAGCGAATCCTGCAGCTTCCCTCCCAGACGGCCTTGTAATAAGGGAAGGCCGACACACACAGGTTTTACTTTTCCAGAGTCCCGTTTCACAACTCTGCTTCATCCGCCAACTCCCGCCTGAAGGAATTGAAAAGTGGACTTTTTATAGTTGGACCAGTTTAATGGCTAGGCAATGGGTCGAACTTTATTTATAATAAGCCTTTCGAATCTGTCCAACGTTTGGGGACACGTCTACATCCACAATAGACAAGGATTAGCACACTTAGTTAAGAGCGACTAAACAACTCGGATAACCACACACATCACAAGATTAGATCACACAGAACACAAGACTAGATCACACAGAACACAAGACTAGATCACACAGAACACAAGACTTGATCACAGTCTTATGCTCTTAGTATCTGGTAACAACACAAGTAAACTTCGCCACACGAAATCACTTAGCCTACTTCCCACACTTTCGACCAGAACTTGCAGTTTGATGGTTCACGTTCATTGGGTTAAGCAAATCTCACGAGATCTCGTGCCGAAGCTCTCCATCACTAATCCTGTTTGTTTCAGAACCAGCCGTTACGCTCATTCATACCATCAATGGTTAAAACACCGATTTGCAACAATCTTACTACAAAGTCGAATCCGCACGAGAATTCCACCCTCCATTCACTCTGGCAACTTGAAAGTATCAAACAAACAAAAGACGATAAATACAGCAAAAAGAACAAACTGTTTTTGAGAAGAGAGAATTGCAACGGAAAACTCGAATTAAAGGAAACTTCTGTTGTAATCTGAAATGCAAAATAGGTTGTTATACATCACAAGCTCCTGACCTTGTTTATGCACGGCATGTATGCGCTGATTTCCGGTTGTCGTCTGCACTAGTGGTCGCTCTGGTAGCACGGCTGGACTAACTCCTTCAACATGCTCTACCAGTGCAAAGCACTCGAGCAAGAACGGACTTCAACAACACTCGTGCACGGAATTAGACTCTCTATGTGCTAGTACGATGATGATCACCTAGTAGCATACCAACCAGGTGTCATGCACGCGCCTTTATAATTGCTACTCTGCGTTAACGCTAGTTGGCCGGTCATAACGAAGTTTTATGTACGGAATGGCCTACTGTAGGCTTCGTTTCAGTCATTCTAACCTGTTATATATGTAAACGTTGCAAACGTTATTTTGCTGTTGGTTGTGGGAAAAATGCTGTCAATTGGATCTATCCTTCTCTTCAATATGTAACAATAATTGAAACTGAAAAAAAAACCCTGCGTGTATCCCTGCTACTATAGGTGTCACCCCCCCTCCCCCGGGCACTGTATTAGGACCACTTCTTTTTAACACTGAAGTAATTATCTAAATGACAGGAAGTTAATGTGTTGAGAGCTTCTGGCTTCCTATATGAGAATGATGGCTACAGCACACTCGCCGAAAATGATAAAAAAAAGCCCATTTAGCATAAAAGTTAGTAAATAAAGTAAGACTTAAGAGAAATGAAATTGCATTCAGAAGATATAAACAAACACCCGTCGTAGCATACAGGAACTGCAGTGAATCCCATCCGACAAGACGTCACACATTCGGATTCACTGCAGTCCTCGGATTGTACGACGGGTGTTTGTTTAAAAAGAAAAAGGCGTTTCTGTTGTTCTTTGGACCTTAATGTCAGCAGGCCCGAGCAGGAGTTGAACCGGAAACCTATAGAACAGCGGCCACCACTCTAACAGTTTGGCTCCAAAAGCAGTATTGATAACTGATGAAAGCGTTACCTCAAATACATGGTGCCTAACATCGTATGATTATAAGAAATAACATCTTTGCGTGATGGAATTAAATTAAAAGCCAACTGATGCAACGTTTCGGAGAAACCATTCTTCGTCATCTGGTTTCAATAGAACACTCAAAATTCCATGGCTGTGTACTGCTGAGTCACGCAAGCTTAAAAGGAAGAGTTCATTCAATGATAAAAGATCGTCTCCTGATAGGCGATAAAACCACAAGGACAT
>JAHWFP010131320.1:0-11051 GCA_023313725.1 Lithobius niger | reverse complement strand
GCGTCGGCGCTCAGTTTGAGCACTTTTTCAAATGAAGCTGTAGACCAAAGTATGGTGAAATTTCAAGTTCTGTTTTCACAGGATGTTAGATAAAGTTCAGGTTTATTAAGAGCTGCAAACGAGAGTCGATGAAGTCCATTTTCCAGGGAGATATGAATTTTTAAACTTGGAGGTTGAAAAATAGGCCTAGCGCTTTTTGGCGCTAAGAAAAAAAATGTCCCCGAGTTGTTGATGGTTGGTGTCGGGTCTCCTAACCAATCGACAGGAATTTTAGGCCTCATGCCTTTACAACAACGGTGAAAAAAAAAATTATAGGCCTAACGATTTTCGCACGTTTCCTACCAAGTAAAAACACATTACCGGTAAATAAAAACAAAAAAAACGGGTGCACGCTATGTAAGCTGTTTGTTTGCAAGTGAATAGGCTGCTTTGTTTCACGAGGTCAACACTCAATAAGGTAAGACAAGCAGCTATTTTTATGTGATAATGGAATAAGACGCCCAGCCTATGGAAAAACAAGTTCCGAAAATAGATTACACTGGTTTTAACGCCCACTCCCGTTTTTTTATCGAATTTTCCACACAAGCCCATGGGCGTTTAATACGCGGTTTACGGTATCCTTCCACAAAGAAAGGAGTTGATAATGACAAAAAGAGCAAGCATTGGCACTTAAAATTTAGGTGTGAAGTCCAAAACAGGGATTAACTGGAAGTTGCTTAAGGATGGGCTTCCAACAAACCAAAATATCAAAATAGAGACAACAATTAACTTTCAGTCAATTTTCACTGAAAACAAAAGTTTGAACAACTTTGCTGTTTAAACAAAATACCGGCTAAGTGTGTCGGCATTGACATGTTTCTCTTCAGGTTTGTAAAGTCTCTGAAGTTTAAAATTAAAATTTGAATATGTACACTATTTAGGTTTAGTTGCTCCTAGATGGAGCCATGCTTGTATTAGCCTACAACTCATTATTTAAAATAAGCTAGCACGGGAAAACACTGGGTTTAGGTTTTCGTTTTTAATTGCAAAAAAAAAACTCGTTGTTTAGAGAAAAATAACTACGTTAGGTTAGGTTTAACAACCTTCATTTTACTGGTAACCCCTATTCAGTACTAGAGCCATAATTAGGCCTTAATTTCCACCCTAGACTGACATAGAGTTCACACTAAAACATTGGTCCTATTTTTAAAGAGGATCAGGAAAAAAAAACTAGCATGTTTAGTTGTTCAGTAGGGAGACCTAATCGAAGGTTTTACATGCTCATAAACTGAAAAAAAAACTACACTTAATTTAGATCAAATTTAGGCAAACTGATTTTACCAAATTTGGGGTAAAAATTAAAACATTCAACAGAAGTACGTTTTCTGCCGATCTTTGGTTGCTTAGATTTACAAGACCATTATGTTAGGTTGCGATTTGCTCCTTGCAACAAGCCAACTTGTGAAGCTGGTTTCACTAAATTCCGGTTTTTCGGACATGGACAAACGGCGGCTTACATCATTTTCTGAGGAGCTGCGTTTTAATTTTACCTGAACACCATGACGACGCTGTAGCCAATCGTGAATTGTTGGGGCATGGTCAGTTTCCACTTGCTGCTGTGGTACACGACGCAGGCTAAAGGAATTTTTAATAAGTTCCTTCTCATCCAAAAGTTTTGCTCTTGTGGGCTGAACGACGATAGGTTGTCGCTGGGGGTCCCTTGTGGCTTGACCATTCCCGCAGGATGTGGGGGGTCACTCCCGTGGCTACGGGCCTGGGTTTGTTTACGTTTGCGCGAGCACCTTTTGGATTGGCTCGTGCCTTTGTCTGCTTTATCAGACTTTGTCGATAAATGATCGGGGTCGAGGGCAGATTCACGTAAAAGGTTATAGGCATTTATTCCGTTTACACCAAGTACAATTTCGAAAATCGAACTAGCGGCTGATGAAACACAAGCTACTGTCTTTAACACTGTATGTACCGTCAGTTAATTTTAGACGTAAGTTAACCTGACGTAACTCTACAATATCACTTTTAAAATTGTCTGGCACCTGACTGTTTGTTTTAAACGTGACCAGTTCCTGGCCAATTTAGAGCTGACAATATTTACACAACTGCCGGAATCGCAAAGAATTTTAATCTTGCGTTGGCCTACGAAACCATTTACGGTACTAGACTGTAAAATTTCCCTGACATTTTTACCTACAAGAAAACATGCATTAGCTTGCTCCGGGACTTTTTGGTTAAGTTCGGGAGATCGATTACGCAGGTGCGAAAACGATCCGCACACATAGCACGATCTACCGTTAGGTTTACTAAAGTTAGATTTTATACTGTCGCCACTATCAGCGTTAGCATCTGGGCTAATTACGCTGTCACTGTTATTATTCTTAGTCCCAACCGGGTTAGCTAAGGAATTATGGTTTTGTTTACCATCTCTAGAGTTGGAGGAAGCTTTAGAAGCTTAACTACCTGAATAAGTGCTAGCTTGCACTTTGCCACTTTTGTTAGTAAAATCTGCAGAGATTTGTTTCTTGCGAGTTGTAAACTCGTCACAGAGTTTTGCTGCCTCGGCTAACGTCCCAGTTATAATTTGATCAGGGAGCCATTTGCGGAGCGCAATGGGGCAGGCTTTCGTGAATTTTTCGAGTAGAATTAAATTCACTAGTTGGTCATAGCTTTTATTAACTTTAGCTAGTGCGACCCAACGGGAAAACAAGGTTTCCAGTTCAAAGGCATAATCGTGAAACAATTGTTCAGGCAATTTTTCTAGGGAACGAAACTGGTATTGTACGGACTCCTTAGTTTGCACAAACCTGTCAAGAAGTTTGGTCTTAACAATTTCATAATCATGCATGTCAGCAACTTGGAGCTGATCACACACCTTGATTCACACTTCTCCTAATAGGGGTTGTAAGCCTACCACCCATTCCTCTTTGGGAATTTTCTGAGTTAACATCGTTCTTTCAAAAATTTTCAACTGAGTTGGGCGTCCATTTGTTTACTAAACGCACAACATCGGCAATTTTACCAGGTTTGCTTACTGGAATTCTAGGTGAGGTCGGGGCTGCTGTACCACTTGTGTGGCCAGAACTAACACTAAGATTAGCAGCTGTTCATTGCGCCTGTTGATCAAGTAATGCAAGTTCGTGTGCTCTGCGTTTATCCGCATCAGCAGCTTTAAGAGCTTCTAATTTTAACTCTTCCGCTTTTAAGAATAATTCATTCTCCTTTAAAGCATTTTCTTTCTTAGTTTGAATGGTTAAGTCTCTTCGGTCAACAGCACTCTCTCGAGTGTCGGCAAGTTCAGTTAATGAAATTTTATTATTTTCAACTGCATCACGTAAATTGTTAAGTGATGTTTGTTTAGAGTCACTTGCTGCTAAACCTAAGTCTAAACAGGCTTTCTTAAGCTCCTTGTTTTTAAGACCACCTACAATTTCGTCGAAAGTAGCCAATTCGGGAAATTTTTAACCTTACGTTCAAAAATACGGCTTGTACAAATGAATCACTGAATTAAAATGCAGCCGCAAATTAATTTAACTTTAAGTTAAGACTGAGCACGAATTTAACCGTTTCTCATCCTAATCCAGTAAGCTTTAGCAATGGAAAACACTTTTTAACGACCCCTAGCTTTGGTGTATAAATAATTAAAATACATAAATGCTTCTAACTACAACACTAGGTTTGGCAGGCCAAAGCATATCCTATGCACTATTACCCTGAAAAGACAATCACTGTGCGGTCAGTCTATCCACATCTGGTCAATCGTCCCACCGTCGATCGACGATACTGATTTCACGGGCGTTGTACTAGAACGTCTCTGGATCACACGGCTGCGGCGATGGTTGGTTTATCCACGGGCACAGCAGACAGCAACGGAGCACCAAGGCCTTCTTGGCTGGTTCCTCCTCACTGGTCATGGGTTGATGCGGGTAGTAGATGCGGGCATCTCGGCTGGGCAGGCGTCCACTCGGTGAAGCTGCGTCTCCAGTTGTCTGGCTCCAGGAATGGCGTCGTTACTGAGGCTGGGATGCATTGATTTATAGCGGCAATGCAGGCGTCTTTTTCGGGTGACTATTTTGACGGAGTCACGGACATCTTTTTCTTGCAACTTACGTCCAAGTTGCAGTTTGACAGATTGAAGAGTTGTTTAACTGTAGTAGCATGGCAGGGGGGAAAACGCTTGACGGGAACAGCACCTGTTCATCCCACCACTGCCACCAAGTTGTAGCGGCCGAAGCTACGACTGTAGAGGTGCTTGTAGCCTCGCCGACATCAAGATGGTTTTGAACTTTATAACGGCGGACGCTACGACGGCTCAGGTGCTTGTAACGCCCCCGGTTTCCCTGGTGTACGTGGAGTTTCAGCTTGAGGTTTTACGGTGTTTATGACGACTTTTTACGTTATTCAACACAGCATGGACACTGTCCCAGCATGGGGGATGAAGCGCCGGTCCTAATTAAAGGGGCCTAACCTTAAACTGTCGGTATCGCTGCCACCAACGGTGGATTTAACTGTTTTACTATACTCTGTTCCGCCTCAAGAATAGACCAGATTGGAGAGGATATTCAGAGAAGGCCAGCGTGGCTTGGGCGTGATAAGCCGGCCAACTGACTTCCACAGGATTAAGTTGAAGAACTGCAGAGAAGCCCGATTTCTGCTAGTTTCGGGCAGCAAGGAAAAGCTCTTAAATAATTAGTTTACAGGTTAAAACAAAAAATCGTATCGTGTTTGTTTTTCATTTCTAAGGTTAATTCTTTTTCCGAAGTGTGCCTTACTTAGTTTTGGTGGTGGTGGTGGGGGGGGGGCGCCCCCAAGAGAGAGAGGTGTTGTGCTTAATATGCATTTTTCTTTTACAATTGTGGAAGGTGTTCTCTGGCATTGTTTTATCCTGAAGCTTTTTCTTCCTAATTTTTCAGAAGCGTAATTTAATACAGTAAAAAAAATAAATTGTTAAGACAAGATAAGATTTTTTTTTGTTTTAACCAAAAGTGTAAATCAAATTATTTAAGAGCTTTTTCGTGCTGCTCGAAACCCTAGTAGAAATCGGGCTTTTCTGAGGATCTTCGACTTAATCCTGTGGAAGTCAGTTAGCCGGCTTAACACGCCCAAGCCACGCTGGTCTTCTCTGAACATCCCCTCCAATCTGGTCTATTCTTGAGGTGGAACAGAGTATAGCTAAAATTAAAGATGGGCTACATATTTATTTTACACTAAAATACAATTAATCAAATCTAGCAAACGACTGAAGCTTAAAACTCCTGGTTTTATTTTTGCGACAGAGAATAAAGAACAATTTACATTATGGTTTGCTTCTGAAAGCTTTTGATTACCAATTAATTAAAAAGGCAACAAGAAAATTTACAAAAGTAGCAATTCACAAATCAAACAAACAACGCTTGTGTTTGAGTAAAAGTTTAAATTTTCACAATAGAAAAAGTAATATTAGGTGCTCCCGGAGACACCCACAAGACTTAACAGCTGCAACTGATAAAAGTCTAACAGTATGTTTCTACATGATCAACCGTCCACAGTTATGTTTCTAAGTTTTCCAACTACAAAAAGATCAACCTCCCTTAGTTCCCTCGAGAACTGTTCTAAGTAATAAAAAGCCCAGCAATTTTACACTTAAGCATCAGTTTGTTTCAATTTGACTTCCACAAAGATCAAACCGTCAATTAGTTTAAATTAAAAATCCATTTAAAGTAAACTGGAAAATTTGGGTTTTAGTGAGAGAACCACTCTGACGGTTATGGGGAAAGAGAACCTAAGATGCCGCTACAGGCGTCTCCACCATAAATTTCTACAAGCTAGAGAGTTAAAGTTTACAATTAAACTAAAATTTAGAATATGGGGGTCCTAAACCGAACTTTCAAAAGCTAAACTATAACATACAAACCACTACCAATGTGCCCGGCATGGCATTCTCCGGACATGGCGTCTCCACTCCTGACTGGCGTGACCCTTCCCTAGCTTGAGATCTGTGAGCTGTGCTAACGAATGCGTTCTGGGGCTGGGGTTATATACACATTACCGGAAGTTGGCACAAACGCCGAGGATAGCTAATTGGCTGAGGGCCTCGAGAACAATGGAAAGTGGGAGGAGAAGTCGGATGAACAAAGGGACTGGGCGCAGAGCCGTTTGAAGGAGTAGGGACATGTAAAGACGGAAAAGATAGGCCCGTTTTGAGTTTTACTCAATTGAACTTTGGGAAATAGGCCTTTACTTTGTATTATTAGCTATGGAATGAATATTTACATGTTTGCAACGTGAATAGGCTCTTGTTAAAGCTTAATACTTTAGCTTGGGTAATGCATAAAGCATTACTATTAAATTTTATAAGCTTCAACTGAAAACTGCATTGTTATACACCACAACTAGGTTTGGCTGGGGGGCAAATAAGGGGGATTCGACGTTTTTGCAGTTTGACTTTCGGATTTGGTTTGAACGGAGCTTTTATAAACATCTTTTGGGTTTTAATAGTAGGTCAAGCTATTTGGGGCATTCGGTAGGTCTCAGTCAGGTCAGAGGAGAACTAAAATAAACATATATACACTGAAATTCGTGTCCGGTAGAATGCCAGGTCGTAGTACGTTTGGACATATGGTAGCGTTTCTGGGGGTAAAATGATTATTATAAAGTATAAAATGTGGTTAAATAAACTAGCTTAGTTGGATGCTATAACGCATTAAGTACTGGGAACGTTTAACGTTTAAATTTTGGAGTTAAAATTGATCGTTGTGGAAATTTTTCATATGGATTGCGGCCGACAAACACAATAAAAAATATCACACTACAAATGGTTGTCTGTACAAATCCTCGAGGTTCAGTACCTTTGTAAACGCGGTCTCGTATCAGACGCTCGTGGTGAGGACACCTTAACACCACCGAAGAAAAAACCTGAGGGCAGAATTCTTCAACACCAGAAGATAATCGTCTTTATGGCATTTCCGATTTAAAACTGTAAATATTGTATATGGTTCCTTAAGGCATAAAGCCAAAACACTTTCCAGCTTAGTTATGTTGTAGATGTTGCAAATACACGATATTTTTTATTTATAACTGGTGACGACTTTATTTATTCATGAAAAATGTCCGACGTTCAAACCACTTTAAAAACTAACCTAACCTGCAATATAGCCTTTTGAAACTAGCTGGTATATTTAATCTTTTGATTTTTACACTTAATGCACTTTGGTAAACTTAACTTCTTGCCATAAACCCTACCGGAGCTCCAATATTTATGTTTGTTTATTTTTAAGGACCCAGTGTATTATTTTTATGTCTGTTTTTTTTTTTAGCATCTCCATCCAAACTCCGACCGTAGCAAATCTCTAAAAACGAAAACAAACTAGCTTTCCTTCAATTAAAACATGCCTTGTATATAGCAATCCGTTTCCCAAAGTCGAATATTTATTCTGAGCAATACACTTCGTTTCCCCCCCCCCCTTCCTTCAATAGTTGCGATGCATAACATCGTAGTTTATTTTTATAGACCTACATTCACGTTGTTTATGAGTTTTAAACTCACTGCACTCATGCCAGGCCTCTAATCCTTTCACAAGCCGTTAAAAAAATCCTTTGTTGACTCAGCTCCTTCTATAAACAATGTAAATACCCGGAGTCAACTCCCCACGCATTGAGAGCGCTCAGCTACCCTAGCCGTCCGCGCTGTCATGGCCAACTTCCGGCAGTGACAGCTCGGCCAATTTTAGTCAGTCTCTCCTGCTCCAAGCGTCCACCTCTTCCCCACTCACCCCCTCCGTCGCACTCCTACAGGTCCGCACTAACCCTCTACCTGCCTGCCAAGTAGAAGTCCGCGCTAACCCTCTACCTGCCTGCCAAGCAGAAGGCATAAAAACCCAGACGCAGTAGAGTTTCGTTAGCACAACTCTGAGCGCTGCTCGGGAGAGCACAGCTCAGGATTCTCAAAGCTAGAGGTCGCTACGCCGGTCGGGAGTGGATATGCCGCGGTCCGATTGTTGCCATGCCGGGCAAAGGTAGTGGTTCGTATATAACTTAGTTTAATTTTAAAAGTTTATTTTTTGGACTCGCACGTCAAAATTTATAGTTTAACTTTAAACTTAACCTTTTAGCTTTGAAGGTAAATTATGGTGCGCGAAGCCAAACGGCATTTCGGACGTTGACGGCCGTAACTTAAGGGTTCACGGTCCCTTACTAAAATCCAGCTTTTTTTTTATTGTTTCTTTAAACGCAGTTTAATGTAAACAAAGGTTGGTTTGATCTTCGTGGAAGAGTCATTGATTATTCACTCCAGACGGACTTTATAAGTAGCTGAGGCTTTTATAATTTGAGGAGTTGACTTTCTACAGCAACTCTGAGGAGCTTTAATGCTTTGTGTTATCACGTAGAAAAATAACTGTAAAACAGGTCTACTATTACTACACATCCGAGACTGTTCGTAATTTAGAGGGCTCTTTTGCGAAATCCCCGTTGCTTAAAATCACTGTTTCTATTTGAACTTGTTTTTGTGAACATAGCGTTTGTTCTAATTGAATTTAATGTAAATTCCCCCCGTGTATTTTAAAACCTAAACTAGGTGTAAAGTTACCAAATGTAAATGTGAAGTGCGATATTTTCTTCATGTTTGTTTAAAATAAAAACCAGGAGTTTTTTTAACGTCCGTCGGTTTATTCGCTCGTTATTTGCTAGAAGTTAATATGTAAGATAATTCTCTTTGAAATTTAACTTAGCTAGCCTAATTCCCACCTTGGTGGCAGCGTTACCCACTATTTTATTCACTAGTCAGGTCTTAGATTAGGACTTCAATGCTCCATTCCCTACATCGAGACAGTAGCAGTAGTGCTGGTTAACCGAAAAAGTACTCGAAAGCAACACATAGTGAAAGATAATAAGATCCAGTTACACCAGGCGACCGGAGATGCTACAAGCACCTACCCCGGCATAGCACCCGCCGTTACACCTTCGCAGAGGAAGCTCCTCGTAAAATGCACTAAGCTAGTGTGTTCGGGCTTTTTGCCCTAAAAGGAAAAGGATAAAGTAAAAATACATAAATACAAGTTTCAATAATGGCGGCCATGATGAAGGTGCGATGTGGTGGGTTTGAGGTGATCTTCAAACGTAGTTTAAAGGTTCTTCTTGATGGAAAGTCCGGATTTGGGGTTTCCCCAAGAGTCTTGTATTTGGACAGGCTATTGAATGTCGAAGAGTTTGTAAGAATCGGACCATTATTGCGAAAATGGCGAGATTTGCCTAGGCAAGTCATTTGGTGCCTCAAGAAAAAAAATTTCAAATTTTTGAAAAACAGGCGTTTTTCGGTGGCGCTTGTTTACACCTTTAACTTCTAGTTGCGGTGGCGGTTTTTACTTTTATGGAAAACAGCACACGTATGCTACTGGCCCAGTATGGGTAACAAAGAGTCATTTGTCCTAACTGTAGGCTAACTAGACAACTTTAAAGGGGGTATTCGCTGCCACCACGTGGGTGTTTCTAAATGCAGCTCTAGTTTTAATTATTAAGTGGTTTTCTTAAGAACTATAACGTCTACATTTAGTCTAACTAGCAGAAAAACAGGCGTTTTACAAACTCTTTGGGTTTATTAAAATGCAGATTACACAATCACATTTAAATTCGACTAGTGTCGATACAAGAAAATGGGCTTTAAATTAAAGCACGGCGATTTTTACATTAAAAATCGACAAGAATTTACATTAAATTCAACTCAAACGACACACAACAAGATGAGTAATAACTACAATTTCGATTAGAAAATGTTTGTGGGACCTCGGGAACCCGTTATAACATGCAAACCGCGGGAATTACATGAAATAAATCTATTTGGTGCAAACCACGGGAATTACACACAAATAGTCAAGACTATGTTTTCTAAGTCCGACCTAGAATCAAATCTTCAAATCTGTAGATCCTTAGTATTTGGGGGGAGCACCCTAGAAAATACGTCGTCTAAATGCAGATTTAGTGTTTAGATTAACTTCATAATAATAAACACGGTAAGAAAGCTGGTTTTTAGAAAGGGACCATGAACCCTGACGTTATGGCGATGGGGGGCCTAGAATGCCGACTATGGCTCCACCTCCATAATTCCCTCAAAGCTTAAGGTTAGGTTAAGTTTAAAACTAAAACTTTAAATGGGGTTTCCAAAATTAAATTTTCTAAACCAAGTAGCGGCGGAAGCTACGACGGCTGAGGTGCTTGTAGCGCCCCCGACATCCTTGGTTGACGAGTACTTCTTTGCATCAGGTTACGTGGTTATTTCGACTTTTTACGATAATAAACACAGCATGGGCTACAGTCTCGCCTTGGGGGATGGAGCGTCGGTGTCCTATTCTAGGCCTAACCTTAATGCTTCCAGTAATACACTGCCCCCAACGGTGGATTAATTTATTTGCTTAAACGAAGTATAAAGCTAAAATGGGCTACATAATAATTTACACTAGAAACAAATAATTTTACTAGGGAACGAACCTGAGGTTTAAAAACTTTTGGTTTTTATTTTAAAACATCAGAATAATAAAAAATAACACTTTTACATTTGGAGTTCACTAGTTTAAGCTTTTGACACGTTTGGCAAAAACACTTGGCTTGAATTTACAATAAAAATTCACATCAATACAAGAACAACGCAGTTGATTCTTAAACACTTGATTTAGAATAGAAAAAGCATTTTTATCTTGGGTTCCTATCCAGGAATACCCAGCAAGCTGAACCGCGTCCGCTAAGTTACAACTATATTTGACAACAGTAGTTTTCAAGTCGTCCCACAGTTACTTTTCCTCACGAGGATCAAACCGTCCCTTTGTTTACATTAAAGAATGAACAAAGTAAGAAACTGGCTTTTTAGTAAGAGATGCCTACTCCAACATTATGGTGGTAAAGACCAGCAATGCCGATAAGGCTTACCAACCATAAGACTCCAAGCTAGAGGTTAATTTAATTTAGACTATGAATTTAGAATTGGGGGGTCCTAAAGATAAACTTCTGAAGTTAAACTAGTAACTTACAACCACTACCATTTTGCCCGGCATGGCAATCCCGGAAGTGACATCTCCACACCCGACCGGCGTGAC
>JAHWFP010131313.1:0-20968 GCA_023313725.1 Lithobius niger | reverse complement strand
CTGAATAAACAATGGTGAATGAGAGAAGTGGCTGTATAATCTTTACTTCAGCTTTTCATCATCTGAAATTGGGGCAAATCTGTTAGGATGCATGCAAGAAAAGGGAAGGCGTATGGAACAATACACTAGGGCCGCCACTATTATGTGCTGCCTATATCTGGGGAGGGGGAAGGGCAGTTTCTCCAAGGTGGGAAGAGGGAGTTTAAGCAGCTGCACCTATATTATTGATCCTTTTCCCTTCTTCATCCCTCCTTCCCTCTCCCTCTTTTACTGTTTTCATTTCCTTCACTTCTTCTACCTTCCTCCCTTCCACCTTCCTCTCCCTCCCTTTTCAATTTTGTACTGAATGCTGCACAATTTATTTTCCGGATCGTTTCATTTTTAGTCACAACTATGCAACAATTTTTCATTGATCGATAATGCGGTTGCATATTTTTCTTGAACCTGAATTATTGATCCTCAAAACTCTTGCACTCTTTATTTGTAAAGCCATTATTCAGTGTGAGATCCAATATGGATACCAAAAACGTTCCTAACAATGGGTTTCTACTTGCCGTGAAAAAATCCTTACCCAATTTATTAGCATTCTCCTTCTCTAATGTTGTTTCAACTAGAGATAAATAGAGTTCTTCTGGTCCGCTAGCTACTGCGCATCTCCATTGCGCGGCCTCCATCGTATATATAGTCGAGGCGGAGCAGCAGCGTTCACATTTTCTTCTCTAGCCGCCGCGCTGTTCACTTCCGGATTTGCTGTGCTTACCTCTGTCTCAGCACTAGCCATCCACGTCCGCTTCGATGCCGCGAGCAAAGGGGACACCGAGGGTATCCCCCCTTCCTTGCTCATCCACTTCTCTTGTTCCTCCATCCTTCGAGAACGCTGAGGTGCTCGAAATTACTACTGAACAGGATATGTTGGAACCTCCGCCTCCCAATCCGCTGCCATCAGAATCTTTTCCTCCGCAGTGCAATACCACCACCACATCCCCTATCCTATGCGGTCAACCGCCACCGGCGTCGGACCTCCGGTCCTTACCCTCCGAATTTGCTTGTACTAAGGAGCGTTACACACGTTTAAAGCTGCAAGTCAAAGCACGGAAAATGGCAGCCAAGCTCGCCTCGTCCGCATCCGCCTTACCGTTGGACCTCCCGGTCCTCAAATACCTCCAAGCGGACCAATGAGCCGCTCGCCCCTTAACAGCTTCATTCCATGGTGGACTCGTCCTTACGTACCTTCAAACGTAAAGAACCAGACTACACGTCCGCCTGGTTGGCTTCTCTCCCCAAGCGTCATTGCTCCCCGGCAGCCGCTGGTCCGTCATCCGCTGATCCGCTGCCTCCGCCACCGCCTCGTCCTCGCCACCTCCGGATATTCAGGACCCGTACTATTTCCCGGATCCTTCAGACTTTGGCTTACCTGAGCCTACGTTTCCTAACGACCCTGATCCCTCTGAGATCCCACTTCCGGACTTAATGAGGACAGTGGAGGAGATTATCCCGGACTGCTTCTTATACAAGCCCTCCGCATCCGCGCCGGATACAGTCCAAAAAAAAGGGGCCTGACCACAGGTTACGGCTTCGGCCTCTGGGACCAACCATCACTGCAGCCGCCTCTCCTTGGCAATCCACAACGTTACTCACCACACTCCTTCGGAATGGGGGTATCCTCTTAGGCAACGGATCTCCTCTCGAACTGGACAAGGATCATCCTCCACTTCGTCCGGGCCGAGAGAATTATTTCTTACGACCCATAGGGGATGGTACCGGCAATCCTCGCAACTTTGATACCTATCCGCATTCGGAGTTTCTGACGGCCAACACAAAGTTGGATTTCGGCTCTCCCTCTACCTCCCTCAGCGGGCCACGGTCCCGGTTTTCGTTCTCCGTGATAACGACCGCATCCTCCGTCTCGGCCTTCGGGCCGCTTCACAAGCGGATGTTCTCAGTACAGCTGCTAACGCGATGTGCGAACGGCTTTATACGGATCCACCTGAGGATACTCGTCAGCTTACCTTCCTCATTAATCAAGTTTTCCGAGATATTTCACGGAAGCCGCGTTTTGTCAAGTCAAGGGGATCCCGACGTCCTCCTTCGAACCAACCACGGCCAGACACGCCTTTAGAATCGTGTCTTGGTGTCAAGCCTACTGAACGTCCGCCCCCTCCTGCTCCTCGAGCCGTCTCGCCCTTTCCATACAAAACCCAGGGCCGCGGACGAGGACGCTCCTTGGGTCGGTCATCCTCTGACTCTGGACGACACTCCAAACACAGGACCCACAAATCCTATTGCCATTCCTCCACCCCTACAGGCCGTAGGGGGTCGACTCCGTTTTTATGCCAAAGCCTGGCATGCACTTCTCCGATTCTGTGCTTCGTTCAATTGTGACCGACGGCTTCAAACCGCAGTTCCTCGTTCCCCCTACGGTGGGCGATCCCCCGTGCGATCGACAGTCTCATCCCTCGCACCCTTTACGTTTAGAAATTCAATCTCTTGTCCACAAAAACGCTATCCGCATTGTTCCTCCCCCGTTTCTCTCCGGGATTTTACAGCGATATATTCCTCTGCGACAAGAAGAACGGCGGAACTCGGCTGATTTTCAACCTCAAGCGTCTCAATCGGTCCGTCGACAATCCGCATTTTCAAATGGAAACTGTATCCTCTATCCGCGAGTCCCTCCGGATAAACGATTGGACGGTGTCACTAGATCTGGCCGATGCCTACCTACACATTCCTCTACATGCTGCTGTCCGCCACCTATTTCGTTTCGTCCTCGACAACACAGTTTACGAATACCTTTGTCTGCCGTTCGGGCTCAATGCTGCCCCAAGGATTTTTACCTGCGTTCTCCGACCGGTTCTGGCGTGTCTCCACCAACAGGGGATCCGCATCCACGCCTTTCTCGACGACTGTCTTCTTCCCCACCAGACCTCTCACGGGTTAATGCAGCACTTACACGCCGCCGTGTCACTTTTTCATCAGCTGGGCTTCGGTATCAATGTCCCCAAGTCCCGGCTCTCACCAGCCCAACACTTTGTCTTCCTAGGAGTATCCTTCGACCTCCTCCAAGGGACAGTCGCCCCGTCACCGGACCGGGTCCAATCCCACCTGCTTACCTCTCGGCAATTTCTACAAAAACCGCAACACACCTACCAGGACCTTGCGTCCGCTATAGGGACAATAGACTCGTTCGCGGATCTGGTCCCCTATGGCAGGTGGATGGCTCGAGATGCCTCCTCAAGTCCGGGACCCATCCTTCCCAATGTTGACCTTCCTTTGGTGGATGGATGTTCTGAACTTAACTGTGTCCGTTCCCCTACACGAGCCTTCCCCCGATCTCCACACCTATTCATGGACGCCTCTCGTCTTGGATGGGAAGCACACGTCGGCAACCTCACGCCCTCCGGCCTGTGGCCTGCGGACACCACCGAACATATCAACCACCTGGAACTTCGTGCAGTCCTTCTCGGCCTTCGTCAGTTTCAAGGCTTCCTTTCCTCCAAAACTGTCCAGATTCATATCGACAATACGACGGCAGTAACTTACCTCCGCAAAGGCGGTGGGACTCGCTCTCACTCCCTCCACCACATCACGTCCAAGATTTTCCAGTTCTGCATCATCTCCCGCATTCGGCTGCTGCCGCTCCACCACATTCCGGGTCCCTTGAATGTCATAGCCGACTCCCTCTCTCGCAAGAAGCCTCCAATCAGCGAATGGGCACCTCACCCGTCCGTGTGGTACTCCCTTTTTCAGTTATGGCACCAACCAATGGTGGCTCTGTTTGCCACGAGGTTCAACAACAAACTACCACTGTTTGTCAGCCCTCTACCGGACCCACGGGCCTGGGCGGTGGAAGCCCTCACTCTGGACTGGAACCACCTTCACGCTTATGCCTTCCCTCCACCTGGTCTCTTGTCACTGGTCCTCCGCAAAATAGCCAACTGCTCCGGACGATTCCTCCTGATCGCACCGAATCGGCCGTCTGCAGCCTGGTTTCCCCTCCTTCTGTCCCTCCTCATAACCCCGCCATGCCAATTACCTACACGACGGGACCTCCTCTCCCAGGACCAAGAACGGATCCACTATCCGAACCTATGATCGCTTCAGCTTCACGGGTGGCTACTATCATCCGACTCCTCCGCTCAGCAGGCATTTTTTAAGACGACTCCTCTCGCATTGCCTCCAGAGCTGTGCGGTCCTCCACTACGAAAATTTACGACAGCCACTGGAAACGGTGGTTTCATTGGTGTATCCCACAACAGGTCAATCCAATCGATCCGCCTATGCACGACCTCCTCCGATTCCTAATTTCCTTGTTAAAGGAAGATTTGCCAGGATCCACCATCCTGGTATGCCGATCAGCATTGAATGCTGTCTTCAAGGATGCCGGGAATACTGCCCTCCTCACGGATTATAAAATCTCTTCGCTAATCCACTCTTTTCAATTAGATCGTCCGCGGGTCCCCAAGCGATTCCAGGACTGGGACCTGTCCATCGTCCTCACAGCTTTAATGGCTCCTCTGTAGAACCTTTGGCCTCTGCACGCTTTAGCCACCTCACAAGGAAAACTGTTTTCTTGGTTGCACTAGCCGCTTGTCTTCGCTGTAGTGAGTTACAAGCCCTATCTGCACGGGAACGCGACCGTATTTTTCTACCGGACTTTCGCGGTGTTACCCTAACCCCTGCTTCTTCCTTCCGCGCGAAGACCCAAAAACCCACTGAACGCACACATCCGTTCATAATTCTGTCGCTATCCACCATCCTAGGGGATGATCAAGTGCGAACCTTGTATCCTGTCCGTGCCATCCGATTCTACCTGAAAGCATCCTTTCTTATCCGACGGGACCGCACTCAACTTTTTCTTCCCTTTACCACCATAAAACTGGAATCACTTCTGCACGGATGATTGCTTCATGGATTAAAACCGTCGTCCTCCAAGCCTACGAAGCTATTGACATCAATTGTGTCACAGAGGATATCAAAGTCACGGCACACGAACTCCGTGCCATTTCTACATCTTGGGCGCTTTTCAGCAATATTTCCATTACAGTCATGAAATCCGCTTCTTGGTGCCATCCTACCGTCTTCACATCCCATTATCTCCGGGATATGTTCATCATGCCAATGGTTTGTACCGTGTTGGGCCGTTTGTTGCAGCTCACAGGGTACTCTGACCCTTGGACATACTGTCACTCTGCTTTGTGTTACAAGGGCCGGTCGCTAGCCAAGGGAACTCCGGTCAAATGACGCCCGCCGCCTTGACAAAGTCTATTGGAATGCTAATAAATTGGGTAATGAATTTTTTCATGGCAAGTAGAAACATCAAAATTCCAGAATACCCTGGTTAATTTTTGTGTCTATTGCCTATTGAAAAAATACATTACCCGGCTCCCCGCCCTCCTCCCCTCTCGTTGTCATTTGGGCAGGATAGAGGTGTTGAAAAGGTGAACGCTGCTGCTCCGCCTCGACTATATATACGATGGAGGCTGCGCAGTAGCTAGCGGACCGGAAGAACTCGTTTTATCTCTAGTTGAAACAGCATTAGAGAAGGAGAATGCTAATAAATTGGGTAATGTATTTTTTCAATAGGCAATAGAAACAAAAATTAACCAGGGTATCCTGGAATTTTTATGTTTTTAACAATTGGTTTCCAAATTCGGATAGAGTTTCCTTAATTTTTGGCACAAAATATGCCTGATTTTCCGATCCTCCGAATTTTACTTGGTCTGCATACAAAATTTCATCATATTCGGTTCAGTAGTTTTGGCATGATGCTATCACAAAGAAACCTCACTGAGCATAAGGAGCTTCGCTACATTTCGGTTATTTCATTTCCAAGGCTTCCAGAAGCTCAAAGCAGCTACAGCGATGCTTCGAGATTTCTGTTAAGTCCCACAATCAATGGACAGTGCTCATGGCAATTTGGGGTTTCACTGAAAGCATTTTTTGTGTGACTTGCTCAATACCCACTCGTCTTCTGCTGGCCGTACCAGTTTAGCGGCTTTAGTTGTCGGTGTATTGGTAGACTAAATTCAGGCCAGAGTGCTTTAAGTATGTATGCACATAATTTGTTATTGCAGCATCATAAGGGTGTGCGGAGTTGAAAGATTTAAATCTGTTTGATTTAAATCAAAAGAAAAAAAATCACGATTTTAACCTCCTCATGTTAAGTGTGCAATTTACCCATAACGACAATGGAAACCCAACATTTTTCTAGCTTAGTAGCCAGAGGAAATCCCCAGCTCTCTTAGGAATTGGACACACCTGGCTACATCTCTCAAATACAAGGAAAAGGTTGCTAAACTTGTATTCCTCGTTAAACTTTATAGCCGTAGTTAGAGATTGGTTGTTCATTCTTTGGAAATTGTTAACGTTTGTCGTTATATCATGGTTTATTTAAATAGCCTTTAGTAAGAAGAAAGCACGAGGAAAGGCTTCAAGAAGAAAGCCTTTTGAATTATTCGAATTCAAAATTTAATGCGCTACTTCTTATTGTAAATGTAAATTCACTCTAAACTGGGTCTATTGTCAGCAGTGGCAAAATCGTCACACTTGTGTCGTATAAAACTCCAGGTAATATAGCCTACATAACATTGTCGGTAATATTAATACCCAGGGACGTGCACACGGGGAGGGGGGGGGGGGGCTTGAGCCCCTGCCCTCATGGCAAAGTGCCCCTTTTTTCTGAAAAAAGTGTCCTTGTTATGGGAGCGGTGGTGTAAAAAGAGCCTAAAAAACGCAAAAAAGACAACAACTGCTAAGAAAGTGGTGCAAAAAGGAGCAGAAATGGTTAAAATCCCGCAAAAAGGGGGTAAAAAGAGGTGAAAACACCAGAAAAAAGTAAGTTTGCCCCAGCCTTCTCGGGGGGCCTGTGCACGTCCCTGTTAATACCCGAGTAGATAAGCTAAGGCATCGTTCTGCTTGTTTTAAGTAAGATTTTAATTGGAATAGAGTGATGTTGTTTTGATTGTTTTGTGCTTGTTACCAAAAGAGTAACTAAATTAATATTTAGTTTTAAAACTGATTTTGTTTATTTTTTCGGAAAAAATAATCATGACTTTTTTTTTACAATCCCTAGTGTCTGACTGTGGACCCCCCCCTTATATTTTCATTTCAAAGCAATGGAGTTGGTTTTGGTCTTTTGGTAACCGTAAATGGCGATTAATGCATAAGCATTTGGCATGTCTCCATAGATACTGATGTAAGAAGGTTGTTATTCCATCAACAGATAACTTTTTCTTTCGGGTGTATATATAAATTTAAGGCCGCAATTTGAGGGAGGGGGTCCTCAAACACGGTCTCCCCAAACAGTACTGTCAGAAAAATAAAAAAAGGGGAAATACCAAATAAAGATGGCTAATACCAAAAAAAAAATGGAGTTGCGACTCTGAGGAAATTAAAAGTGTAACTGACCAGCGAGACAACTAGGTAAAAATATAAAAATTTGAATATCGAGTTTTTCATAGTTTGGTTTCTATCCCCCCCTTCAGCCTTGTGATGCCCCTTTCTTCCATATCCCTTTCCTTTTTTGACATGTCCCAAGCCTTTACTGATTTTGTATGTGGAAAGGCTGAAGTAAAAATTATTTCGTAGTTTGTTATGTTGAGTGGATGTACGTGCAGTTACTTTTCAACGTTGGCTTCCTGTTATCGCAACCGTCATACTCATTAATAATAATTAGTTGACGTCCACAACAGCATTTGTGAGAAATAGGCGTGCCCCACTTTTGTCATTTAATGGTTGCCATTCGGAGTAACGGCGGGTGCTGCTGATGCAGCTGGTGCAGTAGTAATGGTGCGGCACCAAATTGAGTTGACGGCAGCAGAAATAGCCAAGTTAGTAAATATAGCCGATGAATTGTTTACGCGTGGTGCAAATCATAAAACTTATGGCGCATGAAGAATTATATTAAAAGGAACGGTATAAAGTGGGGTGACCCTGTCTTCTTGTTTTCCTTGCGAGCTGAATCTCGAACTAGATTTCTTGACCTTCCGGTTATTTATTTTGAATTTTGTTTGTGCGTATGGACGTGCTCAATATTTCAGACATATTTTTTTTTGTTCTAATATGCGACATAAAATAAGCCAATAAGGTATGGAATAAGTTTCTTTTCAACAATCGGAGCGATATTACAAAGCAACTTGAAATCTTTTTAAATTTTTTTTTTAACAGTTGAGGAAATAGATAATATTCTACAGACAGGGTACCCACAACGGGTGGGTCAGGTGGACCCGCTGTACCCAGGCCCGGTCATTCAAGGGGCCCGCACGGCGTAAAAAATTATTTTTTTCGCCGTTCTGAGGTTTGATGATCATGAGTAATGTACTCAGTTCGCACGTATTGTGAATTTTTTCCTACTCCCAGCTAACAACAACTACAATCCAGTGGCAATGAGCATGGAGCAGGAGCACTGCAGTGCAAGCCTGTCAGCTTGTCAGGCAGGAAATCCTTCAAACGTAAGCAGCCTGGATTAATGAATGAACTAACCAGTGAAGCACAATTGTGGCCGCCGAATATTATAACATAGTGTAACCTTTTTACGATTTCAGTCGGGGGAGGGGGCCCGCTGTTGTAGTTAGTCCCAGGCCCCTAACTGTGGTGTGGGGGGCCCTGTCTGCAGAATGTTCAGACCGCAAAGATTGACGTAATTTTGAAGTTACTTCGGTTTAATAGAAATTACTCACATTCACTGTCAACGCAACACCAAAAGCCTTCATGAAAAGTCAGTTACAGGCAAATTTTAGAGTAAAAAATATGCAAAAGGAAACAAGTAATAAGTTGATTTCATAGTTTGTATTTTCTCACCAGCTGGTTTTGAAAATGAGGGTGAAGTCTCTACAGGTTTAAATTGTAGTTTAACCCCATCTAGGGTGTGGATGTGTGTCACTTTAAGTTTTCTGAAGCAAACTAATGCTTGTATAAGTAAACTGGCTCAATTTTGAACCCAGCTAGACAGTTTAGATGCAATAGGTAGTGTAGTAAAAAAAGAACAAAGCCACGGATTCTAATCGTACATGCTCTGATCATGGTTAGAGTCGGGGTAGTGTCCAGAATAGTGTCAATAACTTACATAAAACTAACCCCAATTCCGAATACTCACTGTTAAATAACTCTGAACCAAAAATGAAAGGTTTTCACTTCAAAACCTGCAAATTTTCAACAACCTTTACTGGTTTTCTTCAGGCAGTTAAGCCACTAGCACCCACACTTACATTCTTCCAAATCCGCACTCACACTCCTTCCAAACCCAACGATCTTCCAAAATTCAAAACTCCCTCCTCATCGGATTGCAGTAGCAGGCCTTGAATCAGCATTTCAGGCTGGTGTTGGCGCTGCTCAAAGCCTTCATCTGTGTCAGCCTCCATAGTTGGTGGTGAGGTGAGGAATGTCCAGCTTGCTTCCAGTCTAGTTTTAAATTGGGGTGTCACCATGTTACTAATCATTTTATATGCTGGTTCTTGAGTGTTCACTAGTTTAATCAACATGCTTCTACGCTGCTGAATGGCCATCGACTCTAAAGCCCGGAGGTGTGCCCCCTTGCTGGAATCCGACTTGAGCATGATTTTAGTCTGCTCCCAGTCAATCTGGTGTTTAGATTTTCCGCAGTGCATGGCAACTGCTTTCCTTTTGTATTCTTCCAGGGTGACTTTCCAGTGCTCCTTAATCCTAACGCAAATCCGACGTTTGGTCTCCCCAATGTACCCGCTTGGGCACAATATACTCGCTGCGTGGAATCCAATATACTACCCCGGCTGCATTGGGTAGCTTTCAACATCAAAGTCTGCGTCTTCTTCCACCCCTCCTCTCCTGCTTTCCTGTTCTGGTTGCCGATTTTTGTCTTCATTCGTCTCCCGATTTTCATCTCCATTCGTCGCCCTGGATCTTACTGCCCTCGACCTGGTTTGGCACTGGTGTTGTTGCCTCGTCAGAAGATACAAGGCAACAACACCAACGCCAGTACCAAACCAGGTTTAGGACAGTAAGAGCCGGGGAGACAAATTGACACGAAAATCGGAAGACGAATGAAGTCGAAGATCGGCAACCAGCACAGGAAAGCAGGAGAGGAGGGGTGGAAGAAGATGCAGACTTCGATGTGGAAAGAACAACCCAATGCAGCCGGGGTAGTACATTGGATTCCATGTGGCGAGTATATTGTGCCCAAGCGGGTACATTGGGGTGACCAAATGTCGGATTTGCGTTAGGGTTAAGGAGCACTGGAGAAAATCTAAACACTATATTGATTGGGGGCAGACTAAACTCATGCTCAAGTCGGATTCCAGTAAGGGGTCACACCTCCGGGCCTTAGAGTCGATGGCCATTCAGCAGTGTAGAAGCATGTTGATTAAACTACTGAACACTTAAGAACCAGCCTATAAAATGATTAGTAACATGGTAACACCCCAATTCAAATCTAGACTGGAAGCAAGCTGGAAGACATTCCTCACCTCACCACCAACTACGGAGGACGAAACAGATAAAGAATCACTGGCTTTGAGCAGCGCCAACACCAGCCTGGAATACTGATTCAAGGCCTACTGCGATGTGATGAGGAAGGAGTTTTGAATTTTCGAAGATCGTTGCGTTTGGAAGGAGTGTGAGTGTGGATTTGGGAAGAATATGAGTGTGGGTGCTAGATGCCTTACTGCCCGAAGAGGTTGAAAATGTTGTAGTAAAGGTTGTTGAAGATTCGCAAGTTTTGAGGTGAAAACCTTTGACTTTTGGCTCAGCGTTATTTAACAGTGAGTATTCGGAATGAATTTAAACTAATGTAAAACTTCTGAGTCGACCGATTTATCGGTATTCAATAACCCCAATTCACTCAATCTCTGTTGTATACGTGAGAATATATACTGATTTGATAATTTTCGAACAACATGGTGTGTCTTAATGAAGGTTCAAAAGCCGATCGCAGATCACGCCCTATTAGAGGCAATATACCAGAATGGCAATTTTCACTACTATCCGAAAACACTTCCCGTCGGTTATTATTAGCTAAACGATATTTAGCTAATAACTAAAGGAAAGTATTTTCGGAGTGCCCAAAGATATGCTCAATGCTGATAGACCTCATCTAAACGAAACATTGTATAATGGATAATCATACAATGGGTAATCGTGTAACTGAACAGCAATTAATCCGTGATTGGTTGCAGTTTCTGATGGCAGTTGCACGAGCGAGACAGGCACGTTAGACGAGTTTCCATTATACAAATTTGTTTTTTATGTCCCATAGCTAATGAAGGAGCCTGGTTGTGTTGCCTGGTTGTATTGCATGGGCTCAGCCAATTTCCTTCCCAATTGCCGGTCAGATCAGCTTTCAGGCTGCTGTACTGTGTTCTGCCACAGATTTACAATGACACTTTGACTGTTGAAACATGCAAGCACATTCTTGGCTTCTTTTTTGGGGTATTCTACGTTGGGAGCTTATCATTTGAAAGAGTTTTTTTTTTTACACAAGCAGTATGTATGAATCGAGAGAGGATTCATTGCTTGTTGGTGCCGTGGCAAATATTCTAGATGTGTGCAGGTGTGTATCGACGTCTTCCACTGCACATTTCTCTGCATTTTTTTTTTTTTTTCGTGGGTGTTTGGTATTGTCCCTCGCCTAACATCAGTTGTGAGTGGTCTCTCAACTATTGTAGTGAATTTTCTTGTCCCTTTTTTTGTACTTGCTCCGATGAAAGCTTGTGGCCGAACTACTGATGGTGGTACGGCATTAATTATCATCCCATTATTTGGTATGTTAGGACCCCTGTTGCCCTGTTGCCTGTTGCCGTGAGATAATGAGCCTAGTGCTCCCTTGAGCTATTGTAGAGTAATCTTAAGATGTTAGTCACACCCTAAGATGCTTAGTGTGCTCATATTATACGCTAAGTAGTACTAGTGCACCCTTATTATGTAATTGGGCAGAGCTATGTATGGTTCATATCCAGATGTCATAACTATGGTTGTATGGTAGTCTGTACAATACACCTGTATGTAGGTGGAGCCATGGTAGTGTGAGAGGGTGAAGTGCTGTGGAGACACCTTGTGTCACATCCTGGTATTACGAGCTGATACTTAACCAACACCCCTGGCCTCAGCTGGTCAGTTCACCTCTGAGCTCCAACCCAGCAACACTTCTCTCCTCTCCTCTACACTACTGGGGTGGTGAAGCCTTCTAAGCCTCCTGAGCTACTGAACCACTGTACTGCCCACGTGGACCTGAATAATCCTACTTCAACCCTAACGAGTCTGGTTATTTGGGTGAGGACTTGGACTGCCTTCTACTCATACCCCCCGTAGCAATGGGTAGGGGGGCATCTGGTTCTGCCAAATTTCAGATTTGTTCTCTATCAGCCAGTCAGCTTAAGTTGCAAATCTGGTATTTACCACGTATTCATTAAAGATTTTTCTTGTTCCTGGTTTTTAACATGGTAATTAAAGCTGCATCAAATAAAAATTTAACAATACTTTTCGGATTTTGTTTGGTCCTTCGTTTTCTGACGTATTCTGATAGGAATGTCTTTACCCAAGGTGCATCGCGTGTCATTATAAGCACTATCCATATTGTTTGCTTCAATCACGGCCTCGATCCATGCTTCATGCAATTTCTTTAATCCAAGAGCGTCGCTACATCGATGTGCTGATTATTTTGACGTAAACTAATTGCAATTATCGCTCGCAGTTCCTCCATCACATTCCTCAGCATGTGTGCATTTTATCTACATCTTTCAAAACATACGATCTGTTTGTTTGTTTGTACGTTTGTTTGTCTACTCCTCCAGAAGTAAGCCCCTATGAAGGTGAGAGTAAATGAAAGATAGCGACAGAAGTGAGAAACTCAATGAAGAGGTTTCGTTTACGTTGAAATTGCTCACTTTGCTCGCTCAATCCATGCACTTCTGTGTTTTAAAAGCGAAATGTTTGACAACCTTTTAAACCCTGCAGGTCTGCCTTTTTCCATGCATCAGGCTCTTAAAGCAAAACCAATTTAAAGTTTTTTATGTACTATGGTGCAAATTATGCTGTCCTTTGTACTTTTTTTTGGTAAGCAAGTTTATTTCTCCATTCGTACTTTGAACTGCAGTCTCAAGTTCATAACATGTGTCAACAATGGCTGGTCCCAAAACAAAGTGTATTTTGATTTCCTACTGATTTTGAGCTCCATATTTTGATATGTGGTGTTTCTGTTACTTCATACTGATGCAAAACACGACATATGGTTTTATCAGTCAAAGTTTACTTTGGAAGGTCGAAGTTGGGTCAGGCATAACCTTAGGGGGTTTCTGCATGACTAAATGTGAACGAAACCTTGAAAAATTAAGGGGAAGTTGCAGGGATAAACAAAACAACTGAAGAGGATGCGCTGATTGAGTGAGCGAAGCGAACGAAATCAGCGATTGTTAGTCAGTGTGTGCAAAAATGGGATTGAAGCATCTTAAACAGACGGTGTAACCTTATGTACGTTCACAGTCCTATGAAAGTTGTGATATCCAACCAAAACTGGTAGAAAAACCCGCCAAGTTTCCAAAAACGGTTGGCCTTTGAAGGTAGTGATATCATTCCACCTGGGAAAGGCCGCCAAGGTTAATCCTATTAGCCAAGTTAATCGCACCAAATAATACTTTGGACGTTAAATGAAAACTTGAAAATTGCTACCGCTAGTAGCAATCTTCTAGTTTTCATTTAACTTTCGAACTATTAGTATGTGCAAATAACTTGGCTAATAGGATTAACCTTGGCAGCCTTTCCCTGGTGGAATGATATCACTACCTTCAAAGGCCGACCGTTTTTGAAAACTTGACGGGTTTTTCTACCAGTTTTGGTTTTGGGTGGATAAACTTTGCATGAACAAACGTCATGAAGGTCAAAAAAACTTGGGCGTTATTTTCGAAAGTTTTTCACGTATTTGACGGTGATAAAATCACACCTTAGGGATGCCTGAGACAGTGAGAGAACTGTCACTAAAAACTATTCCTTTTCTCTGTTGTCTCCTCGTGTTACACATAGCAAATTTTAAAAAATTTAAAAAATTTTAAAAATAGTACATGCCTCGCCTAAACTCATTTGCATTGACTTGCTCCCAGGATTTCTGCTATGTTTATTATATTTTTTCCGATATTTCTGTTTGACCTTTTTTGACCTTCATTGTTTTACCAACCAGTGTAAGAATCATTGGAGGAAGGGAAAGAAATTCTTTGCTTTGTGTCATTATAATCTCCCATTTTTAGGCCGTTTTGAGGTTGATGACCCATTAAGGTGCTAGACAATCTGTCACTGGTATTCAGTCAAAAACTGAAACAAATGCTGACTGAATATGTGAACTTGTTAAAAGTGTATCCTGCTTAACACCACATTTTTTTTAATCTTCAATAGGGACTTGGATGACTCGACGTCCTTAGAAGAAGGAAGTATCGAGCATCAGGAACGAGGGTCGGTTGCATCATTTGGTTCCAGTAATACGACCGACAGTGATAAGGTAGGAAACTTTTGTTAGTTTCACTTGGTTTCAGAGGTGGTTAGACACAGACAAGAGAAGACTGGAAGAGGAAGCTCGTTATTCCAGCGTAAATAGGATTAGTTTTTCGTTTAAATTTATTAAAGGTTTAGAAGAATGTACAACTACTGATTGGGTATAAGAGTTACAGGTACATTCGTCCCAACGCCATTTTTTCGATCCTCAACATCAAGTACGGCTACAATGGTCTATTTACTTCCCGTTTGTCAATCCTTTGCTAAAAATTCGTTTTAAAATGTGGCGTCTGGAAGATTTTCTGTTGAATATTGGGAACTAATTTAATAGCATCCTGCTAATATTTCCCTAATATTCCCAATAACCATGACGTTTCATCTGTGTGTGTGTGTGTGTGTGTGCATGTACCAATTTTTAATCATTTGCTAATAATTACTATGAGATAAAAAGTCTAAAGATTAATGTGGTAAAATAAAGAAATTATTTATGCCAAAATATCGCCGAAGAAAAATTATAAGATACTAACCGAAAAAAAATGTAAAATGTGATGGTAAAATACAAAAATCTTTTCGGTTTATGACGACCCAATTTTTGTGTTGATGCTGCTTCGTGTACTAGCTGCATGAACACAGCTACTATCTCAGTTGGCCGTGCATTACTACGCCGAGTCCTGCGAAATGGTGCGACGGTTACATGCACGGATGGAGATCTGAGCGTGGCTGTTATAGGACAAGGATCGAGAAAAATAGTGTTGGGAGGAATGTACCTTTAACACAATTTCATAGGATTCATACTCAGGGTTAGGGTTGGCATGAATACTGTGATGTCAAAGGGTTCTATAGGTTTAGGTCAGTTTGGACTGCAGGAACCTCCTCCCTTAAGAAAAAAGTACTCAAGAAGTACATTTATGATTTTCCGATTACCGTAAATTGCGTATTAAACCATGATTGATGGCAAAATTACGCTTTTTCAAAGTTCATCACCAGTTTTAGTTCGTGATATACTAAATTTTCTAAAGACAATTTTAAATTACATGTCGTCTTTCTTCCTCAGGCGTTCTTTGTGACGTTCGTTGGCTGTCGTTACATTGTAGTGGACGATTTTTGGAGCATCTTCAGTTCAGCGCTCGCGCCCGAACACGTCCCGCGCCATAGATATCAGTGGTTGCGAGTGCTGAATTCAAGATGCTCCAAAAATCGTCCACTACAATGTAACGACAGCCAACGAACGTCAAAAGGAACGCCTGAGGAAAAAGACGTCGTGTAATTTAAATTTGTCTTTCGAAAATTTAGCATATCACGAACTGAAACTGGTGATGAACTTTCAAAAAGCGTAATTTGTCCATCAATCGTGGCAAGTAAAATTCAAAGTAAAAAAAAACTCCACACAGTTGTTTCAACTGCGTATTAAACGCCAGTGGGCTTATGCAGCTAATTTCGAAGAATCGGGGGTGGATGTTGAATAAAGCGTAACCCATTTTGTAACCTTACTTCTGTCCAGGAAGCATGTTTACTCCGTCAGGGAAAAGTTGTCAATTAAACGATTGTTCGCGTGCGTGATCGTGATAGAGACTAGCGAAAACACAATGCATTTGTATATCGTTTATTTACAAATTTTATTTACCGTCAATCTCTTATTAAACGCCCATGGGATAATGCAGTTTATGTGGCAAAATTCGGGATTGGGCGTTAAAGAAAACGTAACCTATTTTCTAATCTTCCGTTTTCACCATCATGGCAAAAAGTCGGCAATTACGCTATCATTCATCTGCGTGATCTGATTCAGGCTAGCGAAAACGCAGTGCCTTTATTCTCACACAAATTTATTTATTAGATCGCCACTCCTCCAAAATCCAACATATTCACAGTCAAAACCAATTTCTAACCACACAAACCTTCGTAACCACTGGATTGGAGGCGATTGCATGCTGAAACGCTGCATCCGCTGCCATTTTCGGGAAGTTGGTGGGATGTTCGTATTTTTTCCGTCCTCGAGAGAGTGGTTCACACCAGAAGTTGGTGTGGCCAACTTTCTTGGGCAGAAAAAAAGGCCGACTTCACACCAACTTCCAGAAAATAGCAGCGCAAATGCACAGTAGTTCCCGATCATGAATAACATTGAATAAAAAGTTGATTTTGTTCACTACATGGAGCTTCTAGTTATTTTGCTGTAGAAAAACGACAATTTAAGGGGTGGACTTCAACTCGGCTATTTTGTATTTTGCGATTTTGACCGTTGGGGGGTTATTACGTGATTTACGGCACTCTGCGCCATAAGCTTAATGTTATTCGACTTTCCTAGATACTTAAAAATTACTTAGTTAATATTTGTTACTACAAGTAAAGCAAAAAGAACAAATTCAAATAACAGACTGATTAGTTTTATGTGCCTCCCAGTAGGGGGTCAACGTACTGCTGTCATTTTACTTAGCAGGTGAGAAAAAATAGTCAAGCTGTCCTGCTATCCTACCCTTGGTATCATCAGTTTCTGCTCAAAACGTTTTGACAGACTTTCCATAACTAGTGAAATGTTGGGCGATATGCTGTCACACATGGCAGATTACGTGCAAGGTTCAATTTCTGATGACATCGGTATAGTTTCATGTTGACGATGAATGTACTACCACTGGCGATACACGTAATTGTTCAATCACTATAAATGACTTGGAACTAGGTGTTTAAAAGCTAGTATCAAAGTGTCAACTACAGACTTTAAAATTTAAGCACAAAGTAGTTAAATCGTGTCTTTCGGACTGTGCGACGTTGTTTTATTAAACACGTCATAGGCCAAAGGAGAAAAAAGAAGCTAATATACATTCAAGTTCACGTGACTTGTGTGTTGAAGAATGCCAGCGAGTTAATTTAACGAAATAGTAATATTACCATTAAGCATCGTACTGGGGTCTGGTACAATATCGTTACAGAAAATTTGGTATACTAGCTGTACCCCTGGCGTAACATACGCCGGTCCCCGAATACCTAATTACCGGTCGGAATGGCGCTGACACCCTCCCCCTCTCTACCCACCCTCCCCCCATCTGCCTCCCTCTCCCACATTCTCCCACTGCTTGGTCAGATTGAGCCACCTCCTTGGTCACCCCTTTCCCCTTTCTCGCTTGAACTTCAGTAACACACACAAACACACACATATGCTGAATTTGCTCAGTGCCACCCAAGCCTATTATATATATATAGATTGCCCAACACAACACTACTGAGGATACTATATTACCCAGTTAGTTATAATGTTCCACAACCAGCGTTGCAGGAATATCATGTTCACAGAAAACTGCTATTTGATCCTTAATGTGAAAACCAAATTGGAAGAGTATTACCATAATGGTCCTGTGCATCGATTCAACATCTCTGGCATGCCGTAACTACGGCGGCACTGCACAAGCTGTGCAGGCATCTGTAACGCTTGCAAGCTTGTTGTTTTGGATCTATATTGGATGGTGTTGGCTTTCAAAGAAATTACTGTTTCCGTTGAGGTAAAACAACATGCTACCTGTAATGTCCAGCGTGCTTGTATGAATCAACGATGCAGCATTGTGATAGGTTGATAGGTTACAGGGCATAAAATTGAACGTATCAATTGTACGAGTAAGAAATGTAAGAAATTTGATAAAGTGTTAGTTAAAATTAAGCCCTGCAAATTAAAAAAAAGTCATCTTGAGTGCCAACGCATCACTTAAAAAAGATACGCATCGTTTTTGTTTGTTGTTTTTTTTTAAAGATTTCGGACAAACTTCTGGCAAATTTTCATCATTTTCCCAATCTTAGATCAAATGCGGATTCCAATACACCATTTTAATTGTGTCAGTGCCATTGGTACAAAAGCCATCTCAATATGTTAAAACACTGAGAAGTTATTTAAACAGAGACTAGACAATATGTGTAGGTGCTGGTAAACGTATATACGGCCATAGGCCAGAGTATCCATGACGCAGCTTCTGCTTCGTATTCCTTCTTGCCACAAGGCGTCTGTGAGAGAAGCTGCAGGTTTCACCTCCTGGCTCCAGACCTGTTCATTCTCCATTGCCTGAATCATCCATTAGCTCTCACCCACAAAAATCTCTAGACGGAATGTTTCGCCCTTGTTTGGGCTCGTCATAGAGAATACCTTGAGGATGAGAGCTGGGTTACGCTTGCTAGGGTAAATGGTAAGAGTAAAACGAATACTGTTTCAGCAAGCTAAATAGCAGAAACTTCTGCTTGTTAGGGGCATCACTCGACTGAATGGTATACACCCGGGCCTAGGCCTACTTTTACCAAGTGGGTAAAAATAGGCCTAGGCCGGGTGTCTACCATTCAGTCGAATGGAGCCCCAAACAATCAGATGTTTCTGCTATTTTGCTTGCTAAAACCGTATTTGTTTCGCTCTTATCAATTGCCAGAATCTTCTTTTTATCAAAGCATCACTAAATGGTCCCGGCCCATACAAGAACTGGAATGGAGTCGTGAGGTGATCAAAACAATTTCTACCCCAGTCAGTCTTGGCTTAAACAAATACAACTGCTTCGTCGCTTCAGGGGCATTTTAAGTTTTAACTGTGCTTCTTGCCAGAACGGGTTGGTTGGATCAACCCTAGCAGGAATGATCTGACACACATTTTGTTAGGAAGAGACTTAGACAGTGTATTTCTGACACGAAAATATTATGATTACGTGCTCTACAATTGGCCTATTTCTTACGTAATATTAAGCTACGTAAAAATTAAGGCTACTGTTAGTGGCCTTGCCAGATGGACAGTAGTTGTGGCAAGACCAGAAGTATGTGAATTTTGTCTTGTATCAAAAGACTAAGGCAAGGCATTATCAAGAATGAAGGCCGAGACACTACTTTTCTCGATATACTGCAATGCACTGAAATGGGAACTATTTCGCTGAATATATGCATCTGTCGTCGTTTTCGTAAACAGCTGCAGCAGCGCCATCGAAACTTTGTTGCATACAAAACTAGAGCAAAATACTTGCATCGTGTGTTGGTTTAAGACTGGTGTGACGTCTTGCAAATTAGGGCCACTTTTAGTGATCCATTGTTCATACAGTGATCGGCCTGTTCTGTAGCGTATTACGTCTGTTCGCTAATGGATGCTTGTCATCAGAATTGGTGTGCAGTATGAACTGGTAAGAGCAAGTCTGCTGTCTTGTTTGTGATATCAATAGCTTTGAACTCCCGTACTAGAGTTAAAAACTCGGAACAAGGATTCGCAATCAGTAATGAATCCGAACAGATTACAGATAAGGCAATTAATTTGCTTTCAATTGTGGGCAGTGAATAGACTTTTGTGTTGATATTTACTGTACTTCGTGCTTATTTGTCCATTCCTACAAAGGCTCTGTATGCACATGACTATGTATGGTACGATAATAGCCCATAAACAACAACGGACATTTTAAAATAGGTTGCATAGCTGCACGCAACTCATAACTCCCGCATTGAAAAAACATTTTGCAACTTAGTGAATTTCCCTATTCTATTCTGAACGTGCTCAGCTAAGGGCCCAATTGCAGTTGCCATGTGTCTTTGCAATAGTGTTGGTTGGGGAGGGAACTCAGTTTTTTCTAAGGCACTTAAACCTACTTGACCGTGAAGTAAGCACTTAAAAGTACTGCAACAAATCGATTATTAACAGCATGTTACAATGCTGAATTAATTTTATTGGGTAAAAAAAGGCGAAATGTAAAGACAAGATCAAGAATGTGGTTACCAAGATCGAGAGAAATTGGAGAATAGTTATTTCTCATCTTGTCTCGACGGAAGCACTATTCGTTTAGCTTTGCATTGTTGCTTACTTTGGTTTTGTCTTCCTTGGTAAATGTAATCCCAATTTCATCAGCTCCTGGGTACCAGGGTTTATCTGTTCTTTGAAAACACGGAAATGACATTGGGGGGAAAAAACCGAGAATTCTAGACCCGGAAAAGTGCTGGCACAATGCCTGTAGACCTTGAAGACTCAATGGCTGGTCAATAACACTGACAGAAAACATCATCTGATCATTTTACTTCATGTGCAAACAAGGCCATTGATTATGTCGCTTTCACATCATTTCCGAGGCTCGTGAGTGACGACCGATGCGTCCCGGGAATGTTTTCCTTCGTTCGTACAAAAGCTCTTCTGAGGCATGATTGATTTCTTATTAAAAAGGGGAGACTAAATTTCCGGCAGTGCACAATTTATCAGCGCTCGAGATACAAACTACCATCACGAATCAATTTCTTGTGTGCAAATCGCTGTGTTTATGGGGAAGGGGAAATTAACTAGATTAAAAAACGTTGTAGTTAAGTAGATATTTAGCACTTGCGGGGTAGGTGTTTTGGAAGTACTGCTATACTCTTTCAGTTTTTTTAATTTATAGTTATTTCACGAAAAAGGTTTTAATTTAGGCCACATGTATGTACTAGAGAAAAATATGTTTCTTTGGAAAATAGTATCCCAAAGTTGATGAGACATGAGGCTTTAGTTTTATGTTTTATTTACTGTTATGATCGGACAGGATGAGGGATATTTTCTTCG